>JAWNNL010001429.1:0-21587 GCA_035045005.1 Liodrosophila aerea
AATTGGGTTTAGCGGGCTCGTAAAAAACCAAAACATTCGACTGATCACAACAGTGTGATTGGTCACAGGGAACTGCATATTCACGTGAATACCGTTAGAGTATCAAATCGAATTTGCATTACAGTTCCAACAAGCTTTAACGTTCTATAAATAGAATTAGAGGGGTCTGAAACTTGAATATTAAGCTAGTGTTACAACCTTGACTTAGAATTAGCAAATTACTCCGTTGATGTCGCTGACAGTTAGCCAACGAAGGGACTATGGACGGGCATAGCTTCATTGTAAGGCATTCGCCGCACAATCCGAGGGTTCTGTGTTCGAATCCCACTGTAGACTAACGCACATGTACAGACAGTTTGACAATAACAATTCTAAAGGTCACTGATGAGGATGTTTGGCAACATCCGAAATAGCGCTATCTGGCCAGCCAAGCCTTTTTCATTTTTTCAATTAATAACTCCCAATAAAGCTTTTGACGCCGAGCCCGCTAACCCAATTTTGAATAGCAATGTGACGTCACAACCTTACAATAACAGTAGCTGTCATTGTAAAAACCCCATTATATAGAAGATAGATAAGTCTCAGGGAATTCTGCCCTTTTCATTGGGGGTTGGCGTTCTCGCGAAGCGAGAACGCAGGGGGCGAAGCCCCCTAGTTATTAATATTCTCTTACTCTATACATTCGGAAATTATTATCTGACAATTTTTTACTTTATAAACTTTTTTAGTCATTTTTTGCAAATAACGATCCGTTAGAAGATCATTAAAACGCCGAGGTAAATAAATAAAATTATTTTCCTGCTCTAGGTGGATCCGGTCACCAAATTGTCCTTTGCTCCGCTTTGCGCTTGATATGTTGTTGCCTAAGTCTACAACCATATCCGTTGTCTTAAGAAAGGTTTTCCTCCTGATCCCGTTAAATTCCTTACACACATCATCCTCATATTCTTCGTCTTCTTCTGCCTGCTCCAATACCACGTTAAAAATCTGTTCCAGGTCCTCTTGCTTGAAGATTGTTGTTGTTGCTGTTCATGGTTGGCTGGAGACGTAAACGTGCGTTGTCGATATTGCTGGAGGTGTTGTCAGCGTAGCCGAAGTAGTAGCGTTGTCGATATTGCTGGAGACGTTGACAAGCAGTTGAACTCAAGATTTTAACTCGATGACTGTAGATTTCTCAACCGAGGGACCTGATTTTATACCCATCGCTCTACCCCAACTCCAATTTTCTATTAGCCTTAATTCATCCCCTATTTTTACCCCTCTCAACAGGGGAAACCACACCTTTTTATGAAATAGATAATAGAAATTTTAAACAAAAATGTCCGCAGTTAAATGTCCCGAATTTTTGTACCTGCATATAGTTATACCTGATTTCCCCTCTCAAGTATTTTACTACTTCTATTGGTGGTTGCAGATTACCAAAACTATCAAAATAATGTGTTACTGTTCCCTTTTTATGGTAAGCTACCCAATGAGTTCCGTTTGAATTCGAATCGCCTAAATTAATGATACCACTCTCTTGCGTTAAAGGAAATTCTGGGAGTGCATCTTTCATAAACACACCTCTAAAATATGGAATATGTTTATTAGCAAACGTCATAATATCAAAATTAGACGAAGCTCTTTTGGGTAGCTCACTTATTAGTTTTTTTTTATTTCGTTTTGTAGCCCGTTTATTTTTTTGTAGTGATATACCATAGCCTTTCTTATAGGGCTGTAAATATAAACCCTCCCCCAACGACACTGCTTCCATTTTCTTGTTATGCCTTTTGTTCTCCTCCATCTGCTGTTTAGCTATTTTTGCATTATTAATTGACTTGGCAATTGCTGCACTACCAAAGCTAAACTTCCGACAGCGCTAAGTGCGGTAAGGATTGGGACGAGTGGTAAAAAGCCTCCTACTTTGGGCACATTAATAACCCTTGGAATAGTAACATTATTCTTGCAACCGCCCATTGATTTGAATACTGACTTGCGTACAACTTTTATTGCATTCATAATGTCAAGGGGCTTATTTTTTCTCAATTCCTTGGTAGCTTTATTAATGATGGTTAAAAGTTGTTTTTTAGCTCCCTTCTTCCTAACAACCTCTGTTCCCATTCCAAATTTTTTCTTAACCTTCAACATGTTTGTTACAACATACGCCGCAGCTCTCTCTCCAATGCTACTATTTGCGGCTTTTGCACGCTCCCAAGCCTTATCAATTAAAATCTTTGTGTCGTTCACTCAAGTCCTTCTCCTTTGAATATGCTATGTCGTGAACTCTACAAGCCTCATCCAATGGGTTTATTCCTTTTAGATAGTCTTTAGTCTTTTAGATAACTCTGTACCGGGTCCACAATAATTATAGCCGGGAATATGTGCTTCAAAAGGTAAAGCGTTGATTAAATTGTTAATAACCCACTTCCCTGTTTGCAGGTTTCTTTATGACTGGACAATATTATAAAAACATTTACCCATTTTATAATGTCTTTATTCGCTGAGCGTAGCTCATTGATTAAACTACTTGAATAGTAAGCATGCGTTTATTAAGGCAAAATAAATCAATTATAGTTAAAAATATTGAGGCTGGAGGAGTGGGAGACAATCAACCTCCACGTCATAGTACTTTGTTACCCAACACAATGCGAGCGCTAATTGTTGGGCCTTCAAATTGTGGTAAAACCAATGTCATGATTAGTCTAATAGAAAGTCCTAACGGGCTGAAATTTGAAAATATTTATGTGTTTTCTAAAAGTTTGTATCAACCTAAATATGACTATTTGGATAAATTAGTGGAACCAATTCGAGGGATATTACACCTTCTCTGCAAATGATTCAGTACTACCACCTCAAGAGGCAAAAAACAATTCGATTATGATGTTCGAACACGTAGCCTGTGAAAAACAGGACAATATACGTTCATATTTCTGTATGGGACGTCATAAGAACATAGATTCATTTTATTTCTGTCAAAATTATACACATATACCAAAACACCTCATTCGTGACAATGCAAATGTTATTATAATGTTTAAACAAGATGATTTAAATATGCGTCACATTTATCGAGATCACGTAAACAGTGATATGGATTATGACTCGTTTATGAAAATTTCACGAAAATGTTGGGAGGAAAAATATGGCTTTCTATTAATCTCTAAAGACGATGAAATGAAAAATGGACGATATAGAAAAGGATTCGATCAATTCATTGTGCTCTAAGAAAAAAATTTGCATACAAACAAAAAGTAAAGTGAAATTTAATCACAGTTCAAAATAAGACTTCAAAATGTCTACATCATTAACAATAACTTTAAATGGGAACTCATCTACTATACGTGCAAATTTTTTTTCACAAATAGAACTCAACAGAAATTATGAATGTGCTCTTATTGACTTTTATACATATAATTCAATTCCAAATGTTGATAGAGAGAACAACCTATTTCACATTGGTGATAAAGTCATTGAAATACCTGTTGGTTCATATGAATTCGAAGACATAACAAAATTTATTAACAATAAACTGAAAGAGTACGCTATTCACGAAACATTGAAAATTAAAAGCAACAACAACACACTTCAAGTAGAAATGTCTACTAAGAAAGAAACAGTATACTTTAAAAGAGAGAGAACTGTTGGGCAACTTTTTGGGTTTAATAAACGTATACTAAAACCACACAACAGTGAAATCTACACTTCTGATCTCCAATAAATATAATGAAGGTAAATTCAATTCGTTTGGAGTGCAATATTATCAGCGGATCGTACGCGGGGAATAAACGGAGTCATACTCTTCACGAATTTGGAATAGACGTACCGCCCGGATACAAAATAAACATGACGCCCCGCAATTTGATTTATTTACCGGTCAACAGCAGAGAAATAAGCACGTTAGAATTGCGTATAACCGATCAGAACGGAGATTTAATAAACTTACGAGGAGAAAACGTTACAATTCGTATACATTTACGAGCAATAGAATGATTATTTACAATAAAAAGGAGGTAGTACACGCCACACCCCACATTAATAAACATACGGTTGAAGTGAAAGGATCATCTTTACAGAGCCATCATAAACGCCCCCTCACATTAAAAAATATATTGATTTTAAAATCACTGGGGTTTAAAATAAAGTCATAAGTACATTTCAATGAATGAAATTTTTAACGTTCGAGATAAACCTTTCTCAGATGAAAGTAGTACGAAAAAAGAATATCACACATATTACTCCTATCAGCAGAGTTTCAAGGCGAATGATGAAATTCGCATTACAATTCAAAACCAAGATTTGTATGTACTACCAAATGAGAGTTATCTCCATTTTGAAGGTACGCTTAGTACAATTACTGATGAAAATACAGGTGCAAGCAGCACTACTAATGTTAGAGGCCTACTCAAAAACAACTGCATGTCTTATTTCTTGGATGAAAAAAGGTATGAATTGAACGGCTGTGAAATCGACAGAAGACGGTTTACTGGAGTCACGTCAACTCTTAAAAGCTTTCTCTCTATGAGCAGAGAGGCGTCCCATTTTTATCGTAATGTGTAATGGTCGCAGATAATCAAGCACCATTCGCAAGCCTTAGCAACATTGTCGATCTTCGCAACATATAAACAGAGCTATCAACAACTAAAACGGCGCTAGCAACAACCAAAACGACTCTAGCAACATGCAAAGCGAAGCCAGCAACATGTTCGAACTCCCGCAACATCGGTCATCGATCGCTATGTTCGAAGGGGAATGTGTGGTAGAGCACACATACAAGTAGTGGGAATCTTTGTTTGATGTATGTGTTAGACCGAATTACAGTGTATGTCCCCCATGATGTCCAGATCCTGTAATTATAAGACCCCGCAGCAATTGTGGAGAGTCCAATCACAGCCATCTTGAGTCTAGAGTACCCGTTGTTTTCTGTCCCTATAAAAAGGCCAAGGCGCGGATTCATCCCACTTTTTCACTCTGGGCAGCGGTACGCGCTAGTCGGCAAATTTTTCATTCGCGGTCATTGGAAAAGAAAAATTAAGTCTATATTTAAATAGCTATCACGTATTTAATTAACGTACGAGCTATCTGGCCAACAATTGGCCCGCGACACATTGTTTTATTCGACTCGCAACCGGAAAAAACCAAACAAAAATCCGCCGTAACTTCTGCCACTGTTTTTTTATACCAGGCTGATTCTTTCCTTCTTTCCTTATTAGATACCCGCCCCCGCACGAGCCACACCACACTGTTCAGAAGGGCTACATTCTTGCCAGCTCCAGTGGGTGTGGGCTTAATTTTTGCCGGGGTAAGGTTGGATACGATCAGCTGATCGAACTGGCCAGAACCAGCAGGCAGACTCCCGCCGAAGACGGCCCATCCAGGCAGTGCCAATTCCAATTGGAGAAAAGTTATAGTGATAGGTGTATTAATTAATCACAGTGCCAGTTAACCAACAAAAATAGGGCCAGTGCATGTTGTTGTAATAAGGTTCAAACTCCTGTGTTCTATCCAATTTTTGCAAAATCCTACTGAAACACCACAACAACAAAAAAACCACAAAAGAAACCAAAAAGAACCAATCAAACATAATAAGAGGTCAAACAAACAAAGTGAAACAAAACTAGTGTTTAACACAACACTCCACATACACTCAAACACACACTTGATCCGTCGTTGGAAGGCCTTTCACCGAACTGGGGTAAGTCAACGTTTTTATATCTTTTTTTTTTCATATTGTTTGTCTGCCGGCATATCTTTATGTGCATTGGTTCATTCGCTAATTGTATTCAGCGTTTGCACTAGTGTACATATGTTTGTATGTGCGGACAGCTGGTAGACCACACAGGTTGCCTATATCAGTTCCCTGCTGATTAGTCAACAGAGCAACAGAGTGTGTGAACACCCTGTGGGGATTATCAGTTGCCATTGATATTTCTTATTATTTGATCTTGGTCCTTTTTTTGGTTTTATTTTCAATTTCCATTTTTTACCTTTTTATTTTTATATTTATATTTTTTTTCCTTTTTGTTGTGATTTTTATAAATTTTTTTGTTCAGTTCAATTGCCCTTTTAATTTAATTTGTTTCTTATTTAATCTCATTACAATACATTTCTATTGGCACTATTACAACAACAAGCGAACACATTTAGCGAATATCAACCAAAAACGAAACAAAACAACTACAACTAAACCTAACACAACAACCGCCAACGTAATCAGCTGTAGCGCTGCCCTTTTTGTATGGTTGGTGTCTTAGCTAATCCCATATGTTGGTATTTTGTTCTTATTAATCTGTATCTGAAAGTAAAATTGTATGCAATCCGGTAGATAGCAATAATTATTGGCACTTTTTTTCTTTAGGTTTTACATATAAATTAAGCAAGAATGTTAAATAAATGAACTATTGTTAATGTTTAAAATGATTTAATCCGTTTATAATTTCCTGAGGCAAGGTAACTGATAAGGTAATATGTTGTAATGGGATCCTAGCAATAATATTTCCTTAGGATCATGGTTGGGAGGGTAAAGAATGGGTGGGATCGATTATCATCTTTAGATTCCCCCGTGTTTTAGCAATTTTTGTTTTTCTTTTTTTTTTGTTGTCCTGTTGCTCCCTGTTTTTATTTGAGTTGTGATTTATTAGCTATGTCTAGTAAGTCGGAGGTCTTAATTAAAACGCTTGTGCGAAACGGTCTCTCAGCCGAAACGAACCCCCCCATCTCTCCGAATGAACACCGTACCAGAAGACCTCATCATCGGTACTGAGAGAGCCTATAGCTGTGAAGGAGAAGAGGTTACACCCCCCAGCTAAGCCAGCACAGAGTTTTTGGTGCCCAAGACGTGGGACAAGTGAGTTTGTGGCTCAGGTCACTGGGATGTGATCAGCTGATTATGTCAGTCAGCATATATATGTGAGTAAAATCACAGCTGACTGAGATACAGTGCAAGCCAGAGAGTTGGTCCACGTTACTTATTTGTTTCATGTAACCCTTTTGTGTTAGTGTTTGAATGTCAGACTGTATGAGTTCACACCTGCTGATGTTGCATAGATTTGACTTGTCTAGCTTCCGCAGGTGAATGCCAAATAGTTAAGGTGCAATTAAATAGGCCTACGATGTTTGTATTCTGTTTGAGATACATAACCGAGAAGCCTGTTGATTAACCAAACAAATCTGATTTTAGTACTGTCACAACATGCTCGTTTGTCTTCGTATCCTTTTTGTTTTAACCATAGGTCGCTGTTACAGTTTGTAAATTCTACCTCATACCGGTCATGAATATTGAATGATAGCCTTAAGAGCATATCAATACTGACAGTCCCTGATATAGATTTTGCTTACTCGACATCGACTGGGGATGGAATCAAAAAGTATACAATGAGAATGTATTGATTGTTCTAAGTGTTTGTAAATACTTTTATGATTTTATTGACGGAACATATGATGATACAACAAGTGCATATATATGCCGGATAAATTAATATCAGTACTGCAAATTCCGGGGACATGATTTCATTCTCTAGTTAGTTTCAATAGCCCGAGAAATTTACCTATTATTAAACAAAAATTGCTACAATATTTATTACCTCTGAAGTTACCATTATTTGCCAAATCAGGAATTAAGTTTGCGAAATGCCCGTTACATATAGCCCCACAAACCCTCAGCCACAAGAGGTTGACACTGAGAATACATGCGCTATTTGCAACGAAGAAAAAGATACTACACACCAATACTGTGCGTTACCTTGTAGGCATGTATTTCATAAACATTGTTGCAAAATTAGTATTAGGAAACGGTTCGCCTGTCAGAGAACGACATCCCGATCTAGCTACTAAAGCAGAGCGACTGCCCGGAGTTACTAGACCATTAACTCGGAATTTAACCAGGCAGTTAGAGACAGCTCCACCAGCTAATTCAGCCCAGCTGACTGACCAAACCAATAGAAATAACAGTGCTGCATCCTTATCGGCTTTGGATGTTAGAAACAGCACAAAATACACGTAATTACCGTGCTCCAGAGTTGGACTATACGACGGTGCAAAATATGATAGAGCAAACTGTCTCTAGAATTGTATCTTCTTTCAACCTGGGAGCCCCACAGTGTGCACAGAGTGCTCCAAATCATACCTCTCGTAATGTAACTGCGCAGATACATTCCGTGCCAGTAAGAGAGACCCCGTCTCCTTCAACATCGTCCCTTTCTGCCAGCAAAACAACTGACATCATGCAAAAATGGAATATACATTTTGATGGTTCTGCTGAAGGTTTAGGTGTGGAAGAATTTTTATATAGAATCAAATCGTTAACAGATGAAACTCTAGATAGCGACTTTTCGGCCGTGTGTAAACACCTACATATTCTGTTTACGGGAAAAGCGAGAGATTGGTATTGGAGATACCATAAACCGTATTAATTAGTTCACCGTATTAATTAGTCAGACATTTGTACTGCACTACGACAATACTATCAGAGCTATCGGTCAGACTTTATGAGCAAGGAGTTAATTCGTTCCCGGAAACAGAAGATAGGTGAGTCCTTTTCAGTTTTCTATGAGATCGTGGCTTCCATGATAGACAAATCTGGAGTACGTATCGATGAAGAGGAGCTACTAGAAATCCTTAAAAACAATCTGTTGCCGGAAGTACGCTCAAAATTGTTATACCAGCCAGTCCACTCGATAGGACACTTACGTAGATTGGTTCAGATGAGTGAGAACTTGACTCACGAGCTCAGCCGCGCTGAAACAAATAGTAAGCAGAAGCCATTCATCGCTAACCGTAGTAAGCAAGTATATGCGCTACAAGAAGATGAGGCAGAGATCGAAGAGGAAACCGAAGCCTCCGGAGAGCTTGCAGCACTTCGCAGCGCCCACGCGAAACTCACATGCTGGAATTGCGATGAGCAAGGGCACATTTGGGAAAACTGCCTAGCCGCTCGTCGTATATTTTGCTATGGTTGTGGCAAATTAAACGTGTATAAGCCACAGTGCAAGACTTGCTTGCAGAAACAGTCGGAAAAAATGTCGCCCGGGAGCAACCAACAACACCAGGCTGCCCCCGCCAAAATAACTCCCTCTGCAGTTGAACCCAGAGCTCTGCCAATCATAGAGAAACCTAGTCAGGAGCTTGATTCAGTGGGAGACATACCGTTACGCTATCGTCCTTATGATGAGCGTTTAAAGAAATATTATGTAGTTAGGAATCATATATTTAATAAAAAAAAGTCCAGTCCCAAAACGTACATTAAGATTAAAAAATTATTTTAAGAAAATTAAAGATAACCATAAGTTAATAATTTCTACAATTTTTTCGAATTGCACCGATTTACGCAGTTATGCAACAGTATCATTTTTAGAGTTCACCGAACTAGGCCTACTAGATACAGGTGCCAATATCAGCTGTATTGGTTACACGCTCGCAGCGAACGATTTTTCCAAATTTAGCCAGTTTAAGCATATCAAATCGAGCGTCAGAACTGCTGCTGGTGAATCTCAAGATATTGTAGGAGTACTAAATGTAAACATAACATATAAGGATATTACAAGGCCCATGCAGTTATACGTCATCCCTTAACTTAAACAACGATTGATTTTAGGACACGATTTTTGGCGTATGTTCCAGCTTGCCCCAAACATAATAAATGCATTAGAATCAACTGCTGATCCAGCCACGCTTGATGCGAACGCCTACCCCTTGAGCCCAAATCAGCTGCAACAACTGTCCGCTGTAAAAGAGCTATTTCCCAATGCTGCTCAACGTTTAGGTCGTACATCACTGATCGAGCACCAGATAGAAGTAGGAGATGTGAAACCGGTGAAACAGCGCTTCTACCCAGTAAGCCCTGCTGTGGAGAAAATGCTTTATAGTGAGATAGATCGTATGCTTGAACTAGATGTGATTGAACCATCAGTTAGCCCTTGGAGTTCTCCCATGCATTTGGTTTTAAAACCGAATAAAGTCCGTTTGTGTCTTGATGCACGCAAGCTCAATGATGCAACCAAAAAGGATGCGTATCCTTTACCTAGCATCGAAGGTATTTTCTCGCGACTACCCCAAGCCAACATCATTTCCAAATTAGATTTGAAAGATGCGTACAGCAAATTCGTTTAAGTGCCGATTCTAAACATTTAACTGCATTTACTGTACCTGGCCGACCGCTATACCAGTTTAAGGTAATGCCTTTTGGCCTTTGTAATGCTCCATCAACCATGTGTAGATTAATGGACGAGATAATTCCCGCAGATTTGAGGCATTGTGTGTTTGGATACCTAGACCATCTTTGCATCGTATCCGAAGATTTCACTTCACACCTCGCAATTCTCGTACGTTTGGCAGAGCAATTTCGGAAAGCCAATATTACACTAAACTTGGCCAAAAGTCAATTCTGCGTTACCAGTATAACTGACTTAGGCTATGTTATAGGTAGCGGAGGCATTCATACCGACCCTACAAAAATATCTTGCATTATAAACTGGCCTCCGCCCAAAAACTTAAAACAAGTTAAAGGCTTCCTTGGCGTGTGCGGATGGTATCGCAGATTTATTCAGAACTTTGCAGACCTTACATGCCCCATCACTAACGTGCTGTCAACAAAAACAAAGTTTTTATGGACCCCAGAGGCACAAATAGCAATGGATAAGTTAAAATCAGTTTTAACCTCTGCTCCCGTCCTAACAAACCCAGTGTTTGAAAAAAAAAATTCTACCTTCATTGCGATGCTAGTGACTACGGTATTGGTGCTGTGTTGGTGCAACACTCTGAAGGTAAAGATGAAAAACCAATTGCATTTATGTCTAAAAAACTTAGTCGAGCCCAGCGTAATTATAGTGTTACAGAACGCGAATGTTTTGCCGTCATATTGGCCATCGAAAAATTCCGATGTTACTTAGAGCTTCAAGAGTTCGAAGTAATTACGGATCATTCAAGTCTGGTTTGGCTAATGAGGCAACAAAACTTTTCTGGCAGACTTGCTCGCTGGATATTTCGCTTACAGCAATATAAATTTTCCATGTCGCATCGAAAAGGGAAGGAACATATCGTGCCCGATGCTTTATCCAGATTGAGTGAGAATGAAATCGCTGAACTTGATATGTCTCCCATTATTGACTTACAGTAAAATGCTTTTCCAGAACTAGCATATCAGACCCTTAAAAATCGATACCTGGCACAAAAAGAGAGATTCCCAGATATTAAAATTGAGGATAAATTTATTTTTATCAGAACTGAACACGTAATAGGAAACGGTCACCAAGAAAAGTTTTGCTGGAAACTATGGGTACCAGAAAGTCTTCGAGTTGATGTACTCAAACAAGCCCATGATAGCATAACTTCGTCCCATGCAGGAATGCATAAATGTATTGAAAAGATACGACGACATTTGTTTTGGCCAGGCTTAGCAAAAGATGTGCGCGACTACATAAGATCGTGTGATATTTGTAAACAAAGCAAAGCGCCAAACAATACCCTTCGTCCTCCCATGGGGAATCATACACCAACGTGCAGACCTTTTCAGAAGCTCTACATTGACTTGTTAGGCCCATACCCAAGAAGCAAACAATGCCATGTCGGTTTATTGATCGTGCTAGATCACTTCAGCAAATACCATTGGTTACAGCCTTTAAAGAAATTCACCTCAAAAGCAATTCAAGAATTCTTGTTCCATTACATTTTTCATAGTTTCGGGGTGCCAGAAACCATTGTCAGAGACAACGGCACACAATTTAAAGCGCATGACTTCAATGCACTTTTAACGGAATTGGGAATACACCATATGTATACAGCTCTGTATTCGCCCCAAAGCAATGCAGCGGAACGAGTTAATAGGTCGTTGCTAGCCGCCATTCGATCATATTTAAAGAACGATCAGACTGATTGGGACTTACATCTCACAAGTATTTCATGTTCACTTAGAAGTAACTTACACCAGTCGATAGGATGTTCGCCTTATCGTGCGTTATTTGGATTAGATATGATAACACACGGAGCAGATTATAAGCTGCTTAAAGACCTGTCGTTGTTGGAGGAACCGGTATTACCCCTTTCTCAGTGCGATAAGTTAGCCTTATTACGACAAGAAATTAAAGCAAATATTCGCAAGGGCTATGATCGAAATACTACTCAATATAATAGACGCTGTAAACCTGTCACATTCAAAGAAGGCCAAGAAGTCTTCCGTCGCAACTTTTCCCTCAGTAAATTTGCAAACAATTTTAATGCAAAGTTAGGGTCGCAATTTGTAAAATGCCGGATTGGAAAAAAACTAGGTAATTGTTATTATCAATTACAAGATAAAGATATTAAACGCTAATTCCCGCTAATCTATCCGTCTGACGGTGTCAGATTATCGGGTGGTGTAATGGTCGCAGATACTCAAGCACCATTCGCAAGCCTTAGCAACATTGTCGATCTTCGCAACATATAAACAGAGCTAGCAACAACTAAAACGGCGCTAGCAACAACCAAAACGACTCTAGCAACATGCAAAGCGAAGCCAGCAACATGTTCGAACACCCGCAACATGTGCGTCGGCACATTCGAAGGGGAATGTGTGGTAGAGCACACATACAAGTAGTGGGAATCTTTGTTTGATGTATGTGTTAGACCGAATTATAGTGTATGTCCCCCATGATGCCCAGATCCTGTAATTATAAGACCCCGTAGCAATTGTGGAGAGTCCAATCACAGCCATCTTGAGTCTAGAGTACCCGTTGTTTTCTGTCCCTATAAAAAGGCCAAGGCGCGGATTCATCCCACTTTTTCACTCTGGGCAGCGGTACGCGCTAGTCGGCAAATTTTTCATTCGCAGTCATTGGAAAAGAAAAATTAAGTCTATATTTTAATAGCTATCACGTATTTAATTAACGTACGAGCTATCTGGCCAACAATTGGCCCGCGACACATTGTTTTATTCGACTCGCAGCCGGAAAAAACCAATCAAAAATCCGCCGTAACTTCTGCCACGCCCCTAACTTGAGTGATCCGCGCGCATCCGCGCTTCCAAAGAACGGAAAGAGGAACCCGTTCAGCCCCATAGCGTTCCTTCCACCAACAACTGTAAGTTAGCCTAGGCAGACTCGCTGTTTTTTTACACCAGGCTGATTCTTTCCTTCTTTCCTCATTAGATACCCGCCCCCGCACGAGCCACACCACACCACACACAACAACAAAAAAACCACAAAAGAAACCAAAAAGAACCAATCAAACATAATAAGTGGTCAAACAAACAAAGTGAAACAAAACTAGTGTGTAACACAACACTCCACATACACTCAAACACACACTTGATCCGTCGTTGGAAGGCCTTTCACCGAACTGGGGTAAGTCAACGTTTTTATATCTTTTTTTTTCATATTGTTTGTCTGCCGGCATATCTTTATGTGCATTGGTTCATTCGCTAATTGTATTCAGCGTTTGCACTAGTGTACGTATGTTTGTATGTGCGGACAGCTGTTAGTCCACACAGGTTGCCTATATCAGTTCCCTGCTGATTAGTCAACAGAGCAACTGAGTGTGTGAACACCCTGTGGGGATTATCAGTTGCCATTGATATTTCTTATTATTTGATCTTGGTCCTTTTTTTGGTTTTATTTTCAATTTCCATTTTTTACCTTTTTATTTTTATATTTATATTTTTTTTCCTTTTTGTTGTGATTTTTATAAATTTTTTTGTTCAGTTCAATTGCCCTTTTAATTTAATTTGTTTCTTATTTAATCTCATTACAATACATTTCTATTGGCACTATTACAACAACAAGCGAACACATTTAGCGAATATCAACCAAAAACGAAACAAAACAACTACAACTAAACCTAACACAACAACCGCCAACGTAATCAGCTGTAGCGCTGCCCTTTTTGTATGGTTGGTGTCTTAGCTAATCCCATATGTTGGTATTTTGTTCTTATTAATCTGTATCTGAAAGTAAAATTGTATGCAATCCGGTAGATAGCAATAATTATTGGCACTTTTTTTCTTTAGGTTTTACATATAAATTAAGCAAGAATGTTAAATAAATGAACTATTGTTAATGTTTAAAATGATTTAATCCGTTTATAATTTCCTGAGGCAAGGTAACTGATAAGGTAATATGTTGTAATGGGATCCTAGCAATAATATTTCCTTAGGATCATGGTTGGGAGGGTAAAGAATGGGTGGGATCGATTATCATCTTTAGATTCCCCCGTGTTTTAGCAATTTTTGTTTTTCTTTTTTTTTGTTGTCCTGTTGCTCCCTATTTTTATTTGAGTTGTGATTTATTAGCTATGTCTAGTAAGTCGGAGGTCTTAATTAAAACGCTTGTGCGAAACGGTCTCTCAGCCGAAACGAACCCCCCATCTCTCCGAATGAACACCGTACCAGAAGACCTCATCATCGGTACTGAGAGAGCCTATAGCTGTGAATGAGAAGAGGTTACACCCCCCAGCTAAGCCAGCACAGAGTTTTTGGCGCCCAAGACGTGGGACAAGTGAGTTTGTGGCTCAGGTCACTGGGATGTGATCAGCTGATTATGTCAGTCAGCATATATATGTGAGTAAAATCACAGCTGACTGAGATACAGTGCAAGCCAGAGAGTTGGTCCACGTTACTTATTTGTTTCATGTAACCCTTTTGTGTTAGTGTTTGAATGTCAGACTGTATGAGTTCACACCTTGTTGCATAGATTTGACTTGTCTAGCTTCCGCAGGTGAATGCCAAATAGTTAAGGTGCAATTAAATAGGCCTACGATGTTTGTATTCTGTTTGAGATACATAACCGAGAAGCCTGTTGATTAACCAAACAAATCTGATTTTAGTACTGTCACAACATGCTCGTTTGTCTTTGTATCCTTTTTGTTTTAACCATAGGTCGCTGTTACAGTTTGTAAATTCTACCTCATACTGGTCATGAATATTGAATGATAGCCTTAAGAGCATATCAATACTGACAGTCCCTGATATAGATTTTGCTTACTCGACATCGACTGGGGATGGAATCAAAAAGTATACAATGAGAATGTATTGATTGTTCTAAGTGTTTGTAAATACTTTTATGATTTTATTGACGGAACATATGATGATGCAACAAGTGCATATATATGCCGGATAAATTAATATCAGTACTGCAAATTCCGGGGACATGATTTCATTCTCTAGTTAGTTTCAATAGCCCGAGAAATTTCCCTATTATTAAACAAAAATTGCTACAATATTTATTACCTCTGAAGTTACCATTATTTGCCAAATCAGGAATTAAGTTTGCGAAATGCCCGTTACATATAGCCCCACAAACCCTCAGCCAGAAGAGGTTGACACTGAGAATACATGCGCTATTTGCAACGAAGAAAAAGATACTACACACCAATACTATGCGTTACCTTGTAGGCATGTATTTCATAAACATTGTTTAGATACATGGCTCACAGAACATCCGCAGATGCAAAATTAGTATTAGGAAACGGTTCGCCTGTCAGAGAACGACATCCCGATCTAGCTACTAAAGCAGAGCGACTGCCCGGAGTTACTAGACCATTAACTCGGAATTTAACCAGGCAGTTAGAGACAGCTCCACCAGCTAATTCAGCCCAGCAGACTGACCAAACCAATAGAAATAACAGTGCTGCATCCTTATCGGCTTTGGATGTTAGAAACAGCACAAACTCTCCCGAAGCTCCTCGTAACAGATCAGTGCGTAGAAGAGGGAGAGGTAGACCAGTGCAAAATACACGTAATTACCGTGCTCCAGAGTTGGACTATACGACGGTGCAAAATATGATAGAGCAAACTGTCTCTAGAATTGTATCTTCTTTCAACCTGGGAGCCCCACAGCTTGTAACGACCAATCTACCATGTCTCAGCAACTCACTCTGTCTACTACCGGGGTCGGCTGTGCTCAGGGAAAGTGGGGTGGGTCGTGTGGGTTGCATCGACAAAGTGTTACATGAATAAAATCGTAGACAGACGAAAGGACATTATACGGGAGACAAATTCAATAAAATCGGACGGAATGAACATGCTATAATATCGTTATGAGGACACAGATGTTGTTGTGCCTCATCTACACCCACCCAACCTGTAAGATCAAACACTTGGCCTGATCCTACCCAATATATACCCTAGCTGTGCATACCTACTCTTGGTGCCTCAAAATAATTAGATAATTAATTCATTTTCAATATTCAATATAATTCATGTAGGTATTCATTTAAATTAAAGCTAATTACAAAATTATTCATTTAAATAAAAATAGGGAAAAAAGAAAATTATATAAATTCAACATAGCAAACAAAAAACTATTTAATCTAACCTTAACTTTAGCTGCCTGTTAAGTTAACAGCATATCGGACATGTTAAGTAGGTTCCAGACGTTATGTATATTTATGTAAGTAATTTAGTATAAAAATGTTAAGTACTTACAGCATTTGGGTGTATGTAAATGCAAACTGCATCACTTACTTGTCGATGTATCGTTGGGCCCAAGATGACGTTGACATGTGGAGTTGATGCTGCTATATTAGGGTATTAACAAAACATAATTAGCCTGGATGCCTAACACACATTTGAATTCAGTTTCAAATTTAACGCCCGATTTACATGTTAACAGCAAGAAATTCTGTTACAAAACTCTTATACTAACATTACTTTAACATTACACACAGCAGATGGCAAATGTGTCTGTGTGTGTACTCGCTGCCGTGCAAGCGAACTTAACAACAAAATAACTAAAACGGCATGATAAAACTAAAACAGCATAACAGCTGATCGCTGCTACTGCTTAGCGCAGCTCGACAATAGCAGGTGCAACCAATGCGTTGGCTGACGGAAAATGAACCAAAACAAAAACGAAAATTCGTTAACAGTTGCGTATCATTCACGCTGGTCTGTTTCTGATGTTAACTATCGGGATCGGCTTGCTGTTATTTATGCTAAAATGATATTAATAAAATATTATAATTATGATTGTCTTAGCATGTATTCATATACGCATGTGTATATAATGTCTCTACACTATTAAGACACTAGCTCATTTTGAGCAACAAGAGTAGAGAAAAAAAATCCAATCAGAAGGGGGGAGGGGGAACTCAGCAACCCAACTTGAAGCTGTCGAAGTGCAGCTGCGCCAATGTCCAGGTTTATGGCCAGCAGCGGCCGTTGATCCCTGAAGGTGTTCGGTAGCAGGTGAAGGCGTGGCCGTGGGCGATATGCCACGTGCTCTACGGCACTAAGGGCGTGGCCGGTGACCACGAAAGAATTCCAAATTAGGGCGTGGCACGTCTCACTAATAATGGGAGTGGGTTGGTAGCAAGTGCGCCAATCTTGCCCACTTGCTCCCAGCAATGATGCGGCTGATTCGGACCTTACGCCTTATAACACCTATTGCCTGAAAAATTCACTATTAGACTTTGGCCACTGCACTATCACTCTCACTCTCCATACCTTTATTTCAGCAAACAACAAACGGGATGTATTAATGGGGGTGGCGCTTTGGCCAATTGCAGTAATGCGAATTCACTTTATTAATTAATAATATAAACTTTATTATTATTTAATTAATTTATAATTTTTCTCAAACACGTTTTTTCACTGCCTGCATGGGCAACATAGACTTCTCGTCGGGTTAAAGGTTCAAGAAAAAGTGAACGCGTGTTCTGCAGCAATCTGCTGAGCTAGCTGCAGCTGAGCTTTGATAATCGCTCACTACTCTGCCCACGCACTAACACATACAAAAATGCATAGAAAGGGGAGGAGCCAAAGAAGAGTAGGGTGACTCACTATTTGAGCTGAAGAAAAAATTCCCATAAAGGTGTGTCGGTAAAATTATATTTAATAAAAAAACTGTTCCCATTCCCACTATTTTTCATTTAAATTCTTTGTAATATGTAGAACATATTAAAATATTTTGGTAGAGAAATAATGATATTGGCTGCACCCTCACACCACAGGTTTAATTTTAGGATGATGACCTAAGATTAAAGCTGAAAAAAAAACAAAGGGTGCGTCTTCAGCAGATGTCACCATATATCTTTAGCGTGAAATTTTCCCAATTCTTTGCCTGACAAATACAAAGTAAGGCGACAAGCCAATAGTCTGATGTATGCATTTTCTGAGAGAACAATTCACGCTGCTTAGAAAAACATCCCACTCTCTCTGATCGGTTCGGACATATGCTCTCAAGGCGGCGTTAATTGAACGATTAACCCTTTCCGCAGCGTTCGATTGAGGAGCATATATACCAGTACAAATGTGTTGGACTCCATATTTGGAGAGGAAGTCGGAGAAATAATGGCTTTTAAACTGAGTGCCATTATCACTCACGACGACTTCTGGGGTACCAAACAAGAAAATATCTCATCCTTCAACATCTCAATATTAACATTGTTGTCCATATGTACTTAGACACAATTCTGTAGATTTGCATGATACATACTTATATGCAAAGAAATATAATTATGCCGACAAAAAAACTTTCTTTATAATACTCCATCCTATCTCATAGATAGTTATGTACATACATATGTATATATACATACGAATGTGTGTAGGACAGATCGAGAGCAAATGATAAGTCCCTTACCATCACCGCTAATCTTAATCTACCTTTTAAACATGTGTACATACTATATTCAAAATGAATCTGACTAATTGCTATGTTTCTAGTTTGATTATCTAAGAATTGAATTTGAAACAAGTAGCTAATGTTGGGCAAGTCTCGTTAATATCTAGCCAATTATATAAACACGAGCGGTGGTATTTATGCCTACATTGCGTCTCGATAAAGTCGGTATCGTGACTAGTATCATTACAAATGGTACACGATACACCACTGCGCTACAGGAATTCATTGCTTCCTCTAACCGCCATTACGAGAAATGTATTTGTCTAATATTATTGTGTGTATTATTATATGTGTATATGTGATATGCAATATAATAGTAAATAGCAAAAAAAACAATTCCGATATACGATATTTTGTAAAGGTTCTATAGCATGAATTAAAGAGGTCTTACCCAAGAGCGATAGCACAGCCTTAGGTTAAGTAAATAAACGATATATAAAGCATGTATCTCATTGCAGAAACTAATATTTCAAAACAGGTGAAGTATCTATTAGATAACAAGAGGGACATACCGAAAATATCCAGTATGAACAATCTCAATTGTTATAAAAAAGAAAGGGTTCTGAGGATAACTACTACGCCAGGTATAGACTGATGATACGCCAGAACTATAAATCCTATGGTGTTCATTATCTTCACTACTATAACTGATAACATCCGACATGCGAAGGTTATCCGAAATCAAGGTTAATGTGCTGGTCTGAGTCCGAAATATCAGAATCTCAGCAAATCCAAGCAGACATAACAAAGACATACTGAAACTAAAACAATTATAGGATGGATTGAATCTGATTTGGGCAAGGGATATGAAAAATGGATATTGGGAAGCTTGGGGGTATGAAAATACGTTCCGGATTCGGCATTATATATTTATGCATATGCAGCCTTATTCGGCCCCACGTTGGGCGCCATTTATTATGTAACGACCAATCTACCATGTCTCCGCAACTCACTCTGTCTACTACCGGGGTCGGCTGTGCTCAGGGAAAGTGGGGGTGGGTCGTGTGGGTTGCATCGACAAAGTGTTACATTAATAAAATCGTAGACAGACGAAAGGACATTATACGGGAGACAAATTCAATATAATCGGACGAAATGAACATGATATAATATCGTTATGAGGACACAGATGTTGTTGTGCCTCATCTACACCCACCCAACCTGTAAGATCAAACACTTGGCCTGATCCTACCCAAAATATACCCTAGCTGTGCATACCTACTCTTGGTGCCTCAAAATAATTAGATAATTAATTCATTTTCGATATTCAATATAATTCATTAATGCATTCAATTAAATCAAAGATCATTACAAAATAATTCATTTATATAAAGATAGAAAAAATAAAATTATATAAATTCATCATAGCAAACAAAAAAACTATTTAATCTAACCTTAACTTTAGCTGCCTGTTAAGTTAACAGCATATCGGACATGTTAATTAGGTTCCAGACGTTATGTTATGTTTATGTAAGTAAATTGGTATAAAAATGTTAAGTACTTACAGCATTTGTGTGTATGTAAATGCAAACTGCATCACTTACGTGTCGATGTATCGTTGGGCCCAAGATGACGTAGACATGTGGAGTTGATGCTGCTATATTAGGGTATTAACAAAAACATAATTAGCCTGGATGCCTAACACGTTTGAATTCAGTTTCAAATTTAACGCCCGATTCGCATGTTAACAGCAAGCAATAATATTACAAAACTCTTATACTAACATTACACTAACATTACACACAGCAGATGGCAAATGTGTCTGTGTGTGTATTCGCTGCCGTGCAAGCGAACTTAACAACAAAATAACTAAAACGGCATGATAAAACTAAAACAGCATAACAGCTGATCGCTGCTACTGCTTAGCGCAGCTAGACAATAGCAGGTGCGCTCAATGCGTTGGCTGACGGAAAATGAACCAAAACAAAAACCGAAAATTCGTCAACTGCTGCGTATCATTCACGCTGGTCCGTTTCTGATATTAACTATTGAGGTCGGCTTGCTGTTATTTATGCATATTAAATAATTATTATAATTATGATTGTCTTAGCATATATTCATATACACATAGTATATAATGTTTCTACAATATGCGGGTATTAAGACACTAGCTCATTTTGAGCAACAAAGGTAGAAAAAAAATCAATCAGAAGGGGGGACGGCGAACTCAGCAACCCAACTTGAAGCTGTCGAAGTGCAGCTGCGCCAATGTCCAGGTTTATGGCCAGCAGCGGCTGTTGATCCCTGAAGGTGTTCGGTAGCAGGTGAAGGCGTGGCCGTGGGCGATATGCCACGTGCTCTACGGCACTAAGGGCGTGGCCGGTGACCACGAAAGAATTCCAAATTAGGGCGTGGCACGTCTCACCAATAATGGGAGTGGGTTGGTAGCAAGTGCGCCAATCTTGCCCACTTGCTCCCAGCAATGATGCGGCTGATTCGGACCTTACGCCTTATAACACCTATTGCCTGAAAAATTCACTATTAGACTTTGGCCACTGCACTATCACTCTCACTCTCCATACCTTTATTTCAGCAAACAACAAACGGGATGTATTAATGGGGGTGGCGCTTTGGCCAATTGCAGTAATGCGAATTCACTTTATTAATTAATAATATAAACTTTATTATTATTTAATTAATTTATAATTTTTCTCAAACACGTTTTTTCACTGCCTGCATGGGCAACATAGACTTCTCGTCGGGTTAAAGGTTCAAGAAAAAGTGAACGCGTGTTCTGCAGCAATCTGCTGAGCTAGCTGCAGCTGAGCTTTGATAATCGCTCACTACTCTGCCCACGCACTAACACATACAAAAATGCATAGAAAGGGGAGGAGCCAAAGAAGAGTAGGGTGACTCACTATTTGAGCTGAAGAAAAAATTCCCATAAAGGTGTGTCGGTAAAATTATATTTAATAAAAAAACTGTTCCCATTCCCACTATTTTTCATTTAAATTCTTTGTAATATGTAGAACATATTAAAATATTTTGGTAGAGAAATAATGATATTGGCTGCACCCTCAC
>JAWNNL010001430.1:0-17112 GCA_035045005.1 Liodrosophila aerea
GTAACGCACAAGATAAACCGAGGAGCTAAATCAAAATATGTGTTTATTCAATAAGCGGTAGAAGAGAAGTGAGCGAGATACGTGAATTCTGTTACGTGTTCGCCTTACGTTAACATTACAGACTTATAACATAAGTACCTCATTTGGTACTGTCAACCAGTGTTGCCATTTGCAAATTAATATTTAAACTTATTACTTTCAACATATGATTTTTATTTTTATTTTTTTTCAGAATTAATAATTATTTATGATTTCTCTTAAAATAATCAAAATTAATAATTATTTGCGAAGAAAATCATTAAAATCAGAAATTTTAAAATCATGGTGGAAATGCACAGATTGTTCTTTAAGGATCAATTTGCCGTCACCCTGATCCTTATATCTTAATTCTAAGTGCTTGATTTTTTTATTTAAAAATCGCAAATATAATCATTATTTACGGTCCCTGATAAAAAGTATATCTTGTGTAAAAAAAAAACAAATAGAACACCAAAACACTATTAAATAAAGACATTCTGTACTAAAATTCAGAAGTGGTCGTGAATCTACGTTTATTTAATTAAAATCGCGTCATCAAAAAATGGACGCAAGCGCCAACTTCTCTGAATTAAGTCTATATGACTTAAAATCGTGGTGTGAGAAACTGAACCTACCAACAACGGGCAGCAAGGCGGCTTTAATGTTGCAAATTCAAGATGCGCTTCCATCAGGAAGTGCACAAGCTTCGTCCAGCGGAGCACCCAAAAGCAACGAAAGCACCATTGTATCAGTTAGCGGAGCACCTAACGACAAAAAGTTGGAGAATGCAGACGACGAAAAAATGCGCAACATTACGCTGTGTGATGAAATTCATATAAAGCGTGGTGGTAAAGCAGCACTCAACAACACGACGGTGATTTCGTTCAAGGTGGCAGCGATGAAAATGGCAACACTGGCGGAATGGGTCGCACTGTCAGCTCAAATGTAAACAATGCAAATTTGAATGGAAATAAAAGTTCAAAAAGCATAACACAGGCTGGAATGATAGATTTTAACACGGTCAAGGAGTTTATACCCGAATACAATGGCGAAAAAGATGTCGATGAGTGGTTGACAGTGGCTAAAAACGTGCGAGCGGTGTTTAACGTGAGTGACGATGTTATGCGCCCGCTAATTTGCGCTCGTGCAAAAGGAAAAGCAAATTTTTGGCTTTTGTCTCAACCATCATTACTCTCTGGTGAAATAGATGATATTCAGGCCTGTTCCCATTTAAGAATTCGATCATTCGATTTACTTTTTGAAAAAATTGGCTTCCTGAATTCGATGTATCGTTTTCAAGAAATGAAAATGTTTATTCTACTTACACACGAAGCTAATATATTTCAAAATGGACCAAATATAAAGCTATTCGAAATCGATGAATTGAAATTTGGAACCCCATTTTTTTCAAAAAGTAATTCGAATGATCGAATTCGTAAATGGGAACATGCCTGATTTTCTCGCAAATGCAAATCAGATTCGGTTCAAAAGGCAGTTTCTTAGAGCTACGCCGAAGTCTAGAGAAACGCAAGTGGCTATATGATGAAGTGTTTGCAAGCTACTTCTATGACAAACGGATGCTAGCAAGCAAACTGAACATAAGCGATGACGAACTGGTGCAGTATATTCTGGAGGGTATTCCTAACGTGCAACTAAAAAACCAAGGCAAGTTGCAACGCTTTACTACGCCGGCTGATGTGTTAGATGCTTACCGGGATATCAAGATGCCGCGGCCAGCGGTAGAAGACAAGCAGACTGGAGTAGTACCGAAACCGCCGACAACGGACAGGAGTGTTGCAAAATGATTTAATTGCAACAGCTTAGGGCATGTGGCTTTGCCGTAAGCCAAAACGCGCTCAAGGAGCATGCTATGCATGTGGCAACATAGGGCATTTGGCCAGGGAATGCTCGCAGTATAAAAAGACAACCAGAATGGATAACTATGTAAGACGCTTCGACATCAGTTTTTGTAGTTCAAATAATAATATTACGAATTTTATTTCCATAGAGTGCCTCCTAGATTCGGGAAGTCTAATAACCATTTTGAAAAGGTCTACTGTACCTAAAGAATTTAAATTACGCCACGATGAATCGGCAAATACTTATTTTGGTATTAATAATAGTAAACTTAATGTTGTTGGAAAAATCGTTTGTTTAATTAAAAATTTAAATAAAACCGTAACTATTGACTCTTTTGTGGTAGACGATGAATCTATAAGGCACCCAATGGTTCTTGGTAGAGATTTTTTAAACATAAGTAATTATAAATTAATTGCGGTTGACGAAACCAAAGAATACACTAAACTGTTTGAATTACATGAAAACAGTGTTGAAAACGATCAAAGTAAAGAATATATAGATAAACAAAGTATAGACAAAGTAAAAGAAAAGCAAAGTAAAGAAAATGTAAATGAAATGCAAAGTAAATCCAAAGTATATGATACGCAAAGTAAAGAAGAGATGCAAAGTAAAGAAGAGATACAAAGTAAAGAAGAGATGCAAAGTAAAGAGGACAATACAGATAGAGAACTTTTTGAAATGCAGATGTTACTGATTGATGTAATAGGCAAAAACAAGGAAACATATAAAGTAGGAAAAGAAATGAATAATGCCAATACAAAGAGATTAGATAGTTTATTTGAAAAATACTACGAAAAGCCCAACAGACCAATTGAACCCCAAATCAAAAGCTATATGAGAATTACTGTTGATGATGAAAAACCCGTTTCGATGTGTTCCACGTAGACTGTCATATGCAGAAAAAGGAGAAGTGCAAAAAATTTTAGATGAGAACATGGCTCGAGGATATATACGTCCAAGTGATTCCGAATATGTTTCCCCGATAGTGCTGGTTAAGAAAAAGACAGGAGAGTTAAGAATGTGTGTAGACTATCGTCGTTTGAACAAAGTAACTTCTAAAGACTGCTATCCAATACCACTTATAGATGATTTGTTAGATAGGTTAGTAAATAAAAAATTATTTTCAAAGCTAGATTTGAGAAATGGATTCAATCACGTGTTTATGGATAAAGACTCTACAAAGTATACGTCTTTTATAACACCACTAGGGCAATATGAATATCTTCGGATGCCTTTTGGGTTAACAAATGCTCCGTCTACTTTTCAAAGATATATTAATAAAATTTTCGAAGATATGGTACGCAAAGGAAAAGTTATAATATAATTCGATGATATAATGGTTGCTACAGAAGAGTTAGAAGAACATTTTAACATCCTAAAAGAAGTTTTTCAACGTTTGGTAGACAATAAATTAGAGCTACGACAAGATAAATGTGAATTTTTAAAGTCATCTATTGATTATCTAGGTTACACGGTAACCGGAGGCGCTATAAAAGCAAACGAATCAGGAATAGATGCCGTTAAGTCATTTCCCGTACCAACAAAAGTTCACAAAGTACAAAGTTATTTTGGTCTATGCTCTTATTTTAGGCGATTTATACAGGATTTTTCACTTATTGCAAAACCGTTGTATGACCTTACAAGAAAAGAAAAGAAGTTTATATTTGGAGAGATAGAGTTACAGGCTTTTAACGTATTAAAAACTAGACTTGTAGAAGCACCTATATATGATCCAAAAGATGAGACAGAATGACATTGTGATGCAAGTTCACTAGGGTATGGTGCGATACAGAGGTAGAGTCGAGGTACCACAGTTTCGAGCTAGAAACGCTAGCAATCATCAATGCATTGAAAAGGTTTCGAGTCTATTTACATGGTATAAAGTTTAAAATTGTAACTGACTGTAATTCGTTAACATTAACGTTAAACAAAAAAGAATTGAACCCACGAATTGCTAGGTGGGCTTTCGAGTTACAAAACTATGATTACATTCTTGAACATAGATCTGGAAAGAGGATGCAGCATGTAGATGCGTTGAGTAGAAGTAACAGTATAATGATTATAGAAACAAATACATTTGAAGAAAATTTAATAATATGCCAAGGAAAAGATCCGAAGATAAGAAACATACAAGAAACGTTGTCTGAACAGCAAAATGAGTATTATGAAATGCGTAACGGTGTTGTTTACAGGAAAAAGGATGATAGGTTAATGTTTTATGTACCAGCATCGATGGAAGACAATGTGTTTTTCAAGTATCATGATGAGATGGGACATGTGGGAGTTGCTAAAGTAGTGGATTCTATTACTAAAAGTTATTGGATTCCAAATGTGCGAAGAAAAGTAACAGATCATATTAGCAACTGTCTCAAATCTGGCAAAGTTGAATGGTATCTACATTCTATTCCAAAAGGTACATATCCATTTGAAGTTTTACATGTTGATCACTATGGTCCAATTAATAGCAAGGACACAAAAAAGAAACACATATTAGTAGTGATAGATGCTTGCACAAAGTTTGTTAAACTATACCCAACCAAAACAACAAGCTCAAAGGAAGCCATCGAAGCACTAAACAGTTATTTTGATGCATATAGTAGACCGAAGAATTTGGTATCTGATCGTGGTAGTTGCTATACTTCAAATGACTTTGATGAATTTCTAAGAAATAATAACATTAGTCATATAAAAATAGCCACTGCTTCTCCACAAGCCAATGGACAAGTGGAAAGAGTTAATAGAGATTTAGGTCCAATGATGGCTAAAATAATAGATAAGGAAAATAATGAAGCGTGGCATAAAGTTTTATACAAAGTAGAGTATACAATGAATAATACAAGAAATAGGAGTATAGGTGAGTGCCCAAGCATTATGCTTTTTGGGGTAAAACAAAAAGGTAGTAACATTGATAGCCTAAAAGAAAATGTAATAGAAAATAATAATAAAATATCAAGAAATTAGAAGAAATTAGGAGAAAAGCACAGGTTAGTCAACAAAAAGCACAGGAATACAATACAAATTATGTTAATGCGAAACGCCAAGAACCGAGAGTTTTTGCAATAGGCGATTATGTTGTTGTAAAAAATTGTAATTCTCAGCAAGGTACATCTAGTAAACTAATCCCGAAGTTTAAAGGACCATACGTAGTGTCAAAGGTTCTAGATAATGATAGGTACTTAATTGAAGATGTAGAAAATTTTCAACAATCTCAAATACCTTATTCCGGCACATGGGCTATACATAATCTGAAGCCATGGATAAATTGTAAAAATAGTATTTTAAATGAAGATGAAGATGAAGAAGAATTAAAAGAGAATAATCATAATAATAATAATGAAACTGAAGAAAATGATGTAAATTTTAAAGGTAAAGTTTTAAATAACAATAAGCTTGTAAATAAGAAATATGGCCAAAGCAATATTGTAACGAGAAGTAAGTCAACGAGTATCACTGTAGTAATATTTAGCACATAGCATGTAAGTCTGTATTATATTGTAAATATCGTTATCATTTAAGTATTACTGTAAAAAGTACAATCGAAAGTAGTGAAACGCACTCCGTAGGAAATCATAAATATCTTTGACTCACTTTAGCGCCCTCTGGCGAGAATGAAGAAAACTAAAATCCAATGTATAGAAAAAAGAAGACAGGCGTCACTTTTGAAAGTAACGCCGGAGTGAGTGGACGTGATCAAGAGGAATAAAAAGTATATCTTGTGTAAAAAAAAAACAAATAGAACACCAAAACACTATTAAATAAAGACATTCTGTACTAAAATGAATATATGTGTTAAGTTAATAGATGTTATTTTTGAGGGGGCGTGTTGGAATTCCTTTCTATTCCTTTCTTAACAAAAACAACATTGACCAACACTTATGCTAGCATTTAAGTATTTCATGAAATGCATACTACGGTCACACCGTTTTGAAACATAAACAAAGCTTGTGTTATTAATTTATTTAATTGATAGCATAAATTACAACAGCAGTTACTAAGAGTTGTTTTTTTATGCTGCTTTATTGTATAATAAATTTATTTATTTATTTTTATTATCAACAGGAGTTTTATTATATTCCAAGATCTAAAGGAAAAAATCCTTCTGGAAAATTGTACGCCAAGTACGCAAATTCCCGAGCAAAACGTCAGAAGTTCACTGACCTCGAGGAGATTGCTGAAGACGACGAGAATTCTGTGTTACTGTGTGACTTTGACGAAAACATTGCGAATGAGCTGAAAACAGAGTTACGAAGAGATTTATCGAATTGGGATGCAGTTATAGATAAGTGGTCTAGAAATTATCTTCTACGCCGTAAAGAACTGCACAGACTTAGTGCAGTCGATTTCATGAAAGAGTGGCCTAAATATAATGCTTCTAAAGCACCAGAATTTGTGAGTTTTAAGAAACCTTTGTATAACTTAATTGTCTAAGTCTGCTAGTGTATATATTATATAAATGCATAAAGTTAAAAATGTTTAGTATGTAACAAACTTTCATTAAATTTCTAATAAATTTATTAATATTAAATGCCAATAAATTCGTCTATTATATATATTTGCATCAACTTCGTTCAAAGTTCGTAAGTAAATTTTAATTGCAAATTTTCAAGCTCAATTTTAATGACTTTCTTCATTTTACTTTATTTTAATAAATATTCCTAAAATATTGTACATTTTTATTGAATTCCTTAATATTAAATTATTAAAATTAAAATTATTATTCACCCAATTTTTCAGATTAACCTCGATTTCAAGTTGCTGTACCCGTTAAAGGAGCAAAGGCAAATTCATTTGACGTAAAATCGTTGTACTTATGTGTATTTTGGCAAGAATCTTTACAAATTTGACAGCTTTATAAATAGCTTAGATACTTGTTTCAAAATTTTCAACACATTGAATTTGCATTACCCAATTTGCATTACCCAATTTTTTTATGATATTAAAACAAGTTCTGATTTGAAGTCGTCAAATTTGACTGCATTGTTGAATTTCATGAAAACTTGCAATTAATTCAAGAAAAAATCTTGTATAAAAATGTATCCGTGTTTCAAATGCTCAAAACTATTTTCTATTGTTGAAATTTTAATTCAACACTTGAAACGTTTTCATTTAATATCGCAAAATCAAACGTTAAAATGCTCAATCAGTAATTGTAACCAATTATTTTCTCAATTTAGTACATTTAAAGCGCATTTAAAACAACAACATCTAACTTTAGACCAAACAACTGTTTTTGAGAATATAAATTCTTTCGAGACATTTACAAAAGTTCAAATAAATGAAATAAAAGAAATACCAGCGAAGGTAGCAAATGTAATCAAAGCAAAATCCTGTAATGGAGTTAGCCTGTTAAACAAAGAAAATTGCATTAATATGTTGAAAAAACAAACCATTTGTTTAACGCTTAAACTGCATTCGCAAACTTATATGCCTAGAAATAAAGTAATTGTCATTCAAGAAATGATAACAAATTTATTATCATGTATTTCAAATATGTTAAAAATAAATAAATAAAAAAATAAAAGTAAATAAAAATAAAATAAAATAAAAATTATAACACTTAAATACGCATTTTATTAAACCCGAAATTCAGAAAAAGAAGATATTATGAAGTCTTAATAAGATTTTAAAAATCTTAAATCAAGATTATTTGATGTCTTGAAACCAGATTTTAATGTCTTCTATTAAGCTTTATTTGTTGTTTTAAGATTTTTGTAAATCTAAATTTGAGATTATGAGCGTGATTTTAGATTTTTTAACTTCTTATTTTAAGCTGGTTCATTATTGAAGTAATCTCTATACAATCTTGAAATAGAACCAATAAATCTTAAATATAGATTTTTTAGGCTTAATTAAAAAATCTTGATTTGAGCTTGGAAATCTAAAATCAAGATTGCATAGAGATTACCCTACTTTCGTCACCAAATGGTCACGATTTTATGACAAAAAAGTAGGGAAAGCTACAGTCGGACGCAAAGCTACAGTCGGACGCAACCGACAGTAGGAGACCCTGTACTTTGATTTGCCCTGGGCGTCGATAACAGCAGCAGCATATATGAACATACTCACATATACATACATGTGTATTATACATACACACATACACTTATACATACAAATATACGCGCAAATACAAACAATATCCAAAACTCATACAGACATTCATACTCACAATCAAAAATCACGTATACGCCCTAGTGGCCCTTTCCCCTCCCCCTGCCAAATGCCCAGTACAGAAAATTGTTTGTCCAATATCTCTGGTGTTTATTATCCGATTGGTCTGCAAATTGCACTAAACATTCAAAGCAAAAGCTAAAGCTTTATTCATGCAAAAAAGGAAAATAGGAAACTGGATTCATTTTTTGCAGGATTAAAGCTTTAGGTGCTTTGCATGTTTGGTGCGAGTTGCAGCCCAATCGGATAATAAACACCGGAGACATTGGACAAACAATTTTCAGTACTAGGCAGTTGGCTAGGGGAGGGGGGAAGCCGCAGCGTATGCGGCCACTAGGGCGTATACGTGATTTTTGATTGTGAGTATGAATTTCTGCATGAGTATTGGTTATTGTTTGTATTTGCGTGTATATTTATATGTATAAGTGTATGTGTGTATGTATACACACATATGTTTATATGTATGTGTATGTGTATGTACATACATATATGCAGCTGCTATTATCGACGCCCAGGGCAAATCAAAGTACAGGGTCACCTACTGTCGGTTGCGTCCGACAGTAGCTTTCCGAGTTTTTTTTAAGTTAAAGATAAAAAAATTACAAAAATGATCAAAAATATTGAACGAAATATGTTTAACCCTGCAACGTCATCCTTCGTCAAAATGACTACGCGCTATTTTATTTTTGAATTAAAACCTATTTATACTGTTTATTTTGGTCCCCCTTTTCGTGTAGTACTTGCCAGGAACTTAATAGTTGGTAGTCAAAGTAGGACAATGCACTAGACACATTCTAAGTATTTGATAGTTTGATTTTTACGAAAGAAGTCGTCATATTTTGTATGTAAACGACGTAGTTTTTTGTTGAAAACGAGCTATTTGCCAAAAAAAGGCAAGCTGTGAAATGATTTTTTTAAGTTAAAGATTAAATAAAAATTACAAAAATGATAAACAATATTGAAAGAAATATGTTTAAATATAATTAAAAAATATATTTTGGTATTTAATTTTGCTCACGACATATTTTAGACTAACATAAAATAGGTCGTAGTCATATTGACGAAGGATGACGTTTATGTACTAAAAATAAGGATGACGTTCCAGGGTTAATTTAATGCTTGAAAATCAGAAAATTCTTCAAAGTAATAATGCTTTAGTAAATTTTGTTAATACTGATACGTTTATAACAAAAACAAAAAACTATTCTAGTGAATAGTGAACAATATTTATTGTCGCAACTTGATTTCATTTTTCCATTTGCTTTTATACCATCGAATGTATTAAAAACATGTGACGATGAAAAATCGTTTTATCATTTATTTCAAGCACTGCAAGAATTAAAAAACGGAATTGAAATTGTCACTTTAGATGGAACGAAGACAGTGTATTTTGTTTTAGGGTTAATAATAGGTGATAACTTAGGCTTAAATTCATTGCTAGGCTTCGTCAAATCTTTCAGATCTAATAAATTTTGTAGAGTTTGTTCAAGAAATAGTTTTGATATGAAACAAGACTCTGTCGAAAAAATAAAATATTTAAGAACAAAGACGACATATGAAACTGATTTAAAAATGCAAAACGTATTTGAAACAGGTCTTAAATTTAATTGTATTTTTAATGAATTACAAAATTTTCATGTTATGGAAAATGTTTATTTTGATATGATGCACGATGTATTGGAAGGCATATGTGTTTTTGATGTATGCAAAGTTTTATTAGATTTAATTAAAAATAACGTATTAAGTTTAGAAACACTGAATAGTAGAAAAAGCCTTTTTCCTTTCGGCGAGCTGGAAATAGGAAATTCTTCTATTCCAATTGATATGAAAAACATAAAAAAAAACAAGTTAAAAATGACAGCAAGCGAAGTTTTATGTTTTGCGATTTATTTACCTTTAATGATAGGTGATTTGGTGCCTGAAGGAAATAAATCGTGGTCATTAATTATTTTATTATTAGAAGTTTTAGACTTATTATTTGAAAACAAGTATACTGAATTTGATTTAAAAAAATTGGAAAACAAAATTAAATGTCACCATGAGTTATATATTAATTTGTATGGGCCTACGCTTAAACCCAAACATCACTTTTTGGTACATTACCCAAGGGCTATTTCAAAATGCGGTCCCCTCAAATATGCTTGGACAATGAGATTTGAATCTAAACATAAGCAAGCGAAATCTTATTTAAATGTAATTCATTCTAGAATAAATGTTTGTAAATCAATTGCCTTAAAGTTTTCGATAAACTATTCCAGTTTCTTAACTATTCATGAAACAGGCATTCCATCGCTTTTTGATAAGTCTTTGTATAAAACTAAAAATATACATGATCTAAAATATTTTCAATATGTAAAACATAATTTTCCTTCTGATATAATTCAATCTACAGAATCTTGTGAATTTAAGAATACAACTTATAAAAAAAACTATTACAGTAGAGTCCGGTTATAGCGACTTTCAAGGGACCGACGATTTTACGTCGTTATACCCGGACGACGCATTAACCAAAAGGAGCAAACAAAAATTTTTTTTTGTTTATTTTAGGGTTGCCATGTTTGTAATAAGTTTTAAAATAAAACAAATTAATTTTTTAATCAAAACAAAAAATTTATCATTTTGCGGGTGAAATGCACAAGTGTCGAGCTTAAACTGAATGAGCTCATTATGGCGCATTTTGCGCATTAACTCACATTTAGTGAATTTACGCATTCAGTTTTACTTGAAAAAAATCAGAAAAAACTAAAATTATAACGGGACATCTCATAGAATAGGCTATGAGGTCTGCACACGCACGCTGTAAACATTTGTGTGACGTCGGTATTGCACTTCGACTCTCTCTCTCTTTCTCTCAGCAGCGTTGCTAATGCGACAACTAAAACTAAGAGAGAGTAGAGTCGCTGCTACACACACAAGCAAGGGTGCCGATCACTGATAGATACATACATTTCTAACAGCGTCGTTTGATGCTTAAATTTGGCATTATTTCGCTGTATTTTTTTTTCGGTACGTCGCAATATCCGGTTGAATTGTGAAAAATCCCGTCTGTATAGGCGGTTTGTCGCTAAAAGCGGAAACGTACTAAGCGGAGTCCCTTTTGTGGGAGTCAATAATTGTACACTGTTTGAATGTATTTATTGTTTATTTAATTGTCTTTTAATAATTTAGTTACACGATGCTTGTTGCTTATTCGACGCTTTTATTTTTTATTTTTTTTATTTTATTTATTTAATGTCGACTAAGTTCAGTCGACAGATTACAATTAAAATTTAATTTAAATTTAAATGAAAAAATTAAAAATTACAAAGTAAAAATAAAAATAAGAATATATTTAACTCTAAATCTGGGGATAAAAGAAACGTAAAAATTCAAATGAGAGGTCCAGCATTTGCTGCTTGGATTGGGGAAAACCCAGAAAAACCCAATCAGACCAATGTTAATGGTTAATTGTTAGAATTAATAAGTGTTAAGATTTGACAAATACGAAAGGATAGAAAGCTTGACGACATGAATGGGGTGGAATAGTCGAATACTCTATAGAGACGGTTAAAATCACTGCAGAGTATCCGAAAAGGTTCATGCAAGGAAAAGTTAGTACTACAAAAATTTAAAGTTAATGGAGTAAAGTTACGTGAGGTACGAAGAGGAACGCAGAAATTGACTCTGCCAAGTAAACTTGGAGAATCTATTTCTCCACGCAACAGTCTAACTACAAACAAAACGCCTAACATTGTACGACGGCTGGACAAAGATGAAAGGTTTATAAGAAGGAGCCTACTATTGTACGATGGTAGAGAAACACCAGAAACCCAGTTAAAGCCTCGAAGAGCAAAAAGTAAAAATTTCTTTTGTACAGATTCAATTTTGTCCTGATGTACAGAATATTGTGGTGACCAAAACACAAGATCCGTACTCCAGGATCGGACTGGACGAGAGACATATAAAGAATCTTAGTAGTGTAAGGATCATTAAATTCTTTCTCGAACGATTAAACTAATGGCGTCGCTTTTTCATAGCGCGCCACTTAAAATAGAGTTGCCAGATTGTTCAACTTCAATACGATATTAGTAACTATAAAATACCTTAATACTTTAATACCTAATGTAACTAATACAAGTGACTAGTGTGGTTGTCCTACCACAACTCGGCCATCCTGATAATATGATCTCCTGATCACTGTGCTTTACAATAGTGTCCTAATTTACAATTTCTTATTATTTACAATAGTGTTATAATTTACAATTTCCTATTATTTACAATATGTTAAATTTACAATTTCCTATTATTACAATAGAGTTATAAATAAGTACTGTACATATAATTGTTTACTTTAGCTTGAACATTTTTTATCTTTTCTCCAATGTCTTATATTTTGTATATGCCACACACCCTGATATGGATTACGTGACACCTGAAATCCCTCAACATCTTTTAGTAAAAATCTGTCATTTCTCATTACTTTTGCTATAACATATGGACCTTTATGCTTCGGAATTAACTTTCTAGATACACCTGCGGTAGAATCGAAATTTTTCACCATTACATAATCTCCTTTCTCATATTTCTTACTTTTTTTTCTTTTTTTATTATACATTTCTTCATTATAAATTTGTACTTTCTTCTGATGACTTTCTGCCTCTTTTCTTATATGTATCAAACTATCTATTTTTGTTTCTTCATTAATCTCTTCTAACTTTTCTTTTAATTCATCAATTAACTGTCCTTTTTGCTCTACTCCAAATAACATTATACATGGCAATTGCTTAATACTTCTATGCAGTGTATTATTAAGCGCATATTCTACCTTATCTAATATTAAATCCCAATAAACACCTTTACTTGGTTCAACGAGCTTCGCTAACATTGGTCCAATACTTCTGTTTATTCTTTCAACCTGGCCATTCGCCTGAGGGGAACCTGTGGCTATTTTTATGTGATTCACATTTGACTCCGTCATAAATTCCTCAAATTCATTAGATGTGAAAGAGCTACCCCTATCTGAGATAATACATTTCGGTCTACTGTATGCCCTGAAATAATCCTTTAGCGCTATAATCACTTCCTTTGTACTGGTTGTTTTAGTTGCGTATAATCTGACAAACTTCGTAAAACCATCAACAACTACTAAAATGTGCTTTTTTGCTCTTCCTGAATCTACTGGCCCATAGTGATCAATATGTAACATTTCAAACGGTCTGTTGCCTTTAGGAATGCTGTGTAGCATTCCCTCTTTCTTTCCCGATTGTGGTGAGAACGTTATACATTTTAAACAATTGTCAATATGTCTATTACACTTTACTTTCATGTTTGGGAACCAATAGCTCTTTGATATTACATCTATCATTTTGTCCCTGCCTACGTGGCCTATTTCGTTATGGTATTTAAATAACACCTGATCCTCCATTTCTTCTGGGACATAAAAGAGTACCCTATTGTCATTTGACTTTCTATAAACAATACCGTTTCGCATTTCGAATAATTTATGCTCTGCCTTTTCCAATATATCTTTTAACTTTTTTATATCTGTATCTCTACTCTGGCAAATAATTAAATTTTCTTCGAAACTATTGCTCTCCACTATTAATATATTATTGCATCTGCTAAGAGCATCGACATGTTGCATTTTATTTCCTGCACGGTGGACTATTTCATGATCATTGTTCAGAGAACAAAAGAAAGACCAGCGAGGTTTGAGTTGATGATAATACTAACCGCACGAAGCGGATTTTTCTTTATTTTATAGCATTTTTGGCTTATGTATAACATCATGTACAATATTTTACTTATCTATGCTTAGGTACAGCGTAGGGTTTTCCCTTATCAGGGTAAATTTCCCATTTTTTATTATCTTGAGTCCAGAACGTGTCTTAAGTGTTTTATGTCTAGTCTGGACTTTCTGTTTATTCAAGGTCTATCTTTTATTATGTTGTCTAGTGAGCCTAATAACTATAGGTCTAGTATGTAACATGTGTTGCTGCAAGGCTCAAAAGATTGTGGCCTGCCGCTGTTGATATGCGATATGCAGCTAGTAATCTGCGTTATCGTCTTGTAGTTTTACATATTTCTTATACATATGATTATCTCTTTATGTCCATACTTGGCGGTTGCACTATATATCTTATATTCCATGTTCATTCTTGAACATCTTGCAAAGGGCCACCCAAAAGGTGGTGGCTTGTATATAATATTTTAATTTTACTCTTAAATATATTTTATATTCTATGTTCATTCTTGAACATCTTGCAAAGGGCCACAAAAAGGTGGTGGCTTGTATGTGCTATTTGAGTGTACTGTTAAACGTCTCTTATATTCTATGTTCATGCTTTGAACATCTTGCAAAGGACCAGCAAAGGTGATGGCCTGTAGTGTTCATTTTACTTTACATTGTTTTATTGTATAAATACTTAATACAATTGAGATAATAATTCCTTTTATTAATTATGTATGCGCAGATACATGGTGAAAATTAAATTACTTTAATTTGACATGATTTTCTTTACAATTTTTAATTCTTTATTGATCTGTTCTATTTCAAATGTATGATTGATCGGTGACACCTTCATTGGATCCCAAACTATTTTTGGAACTGTTTTCATTTCTCCTACATGAATTGCGAATCTACTACATTTTTGAAATTCATTTTGCATGTTGTCCACTCTCCCGAACTTATATTCTTGCGATGGTGAAAAACCCATCCAATAAATGAATTTTTCTGACCAGTTATTAAAAATGTGCTGCTTTAGCTTTTTTAGTACCCCTTTCTTTACCTGAAGGAGCACCTTATTTTCCTCCTTGGCATTATTGCCCTTTTGATTCGTAAAATTTCTACGTTTACATTGCCCACTGTAATTGTAATCCTCGCTAATACTTTTTTCGCGTCGAACACGCTTCAAAGTTCTGGCTTTATATTCATTCTCCGAATCTCTGTAAAATATTTTAACCTTTTTCGCAACTGGTTTAGCAGTTTTAGATGCTTTAGGTGCTATGGTTGGTCTTGCTGTCGATAGCTCCACATGCTTTAGTCGAACTACAGACCGGAAAATCTTTTTTATTGACTCAGTTGCGGGTATGCCCGACTCACTATTCCTGTTTATTAACAGTTGTGAGAGTAACTTTTTCTTTTTAGCCAGATGTGGCTTCTTTTTGTATGATTCTGACTTGTCACTATACTTGCTAACTTTTCTATTTGCCAAAATAATATCTTCCTCGTTGGTGTCTTTACTGTTTTCCAACGTTTTTACTATAACTGGCGATTGGTCGTCAGAATTAACAGATTTGATTAATTCTATGCCGTTATTGCCATTCACCGTATAGGCGTTACAACTATTGTTGCCATTTCTGTTGTTGGCTTCAATAGTGGAATTATTCTCTTTTACAAGATCAGGATCAAGAAGTGCCTTAATTTGTGGCTGCTCCGTAAACCTTACCCCGATCTCTTTTATGTCAGAGGAGTCACTATCCCCTTTTTTAACATCAAACTTTATCTCTTGCAGCCTCAAAAAAAATTTTCCCACGTCTTCGCTTTCTGTTGAACACAACGAAATTAAACGATTTTTTAAATAATCTAACACATCAGACAATGATTGTACTTCTATTGTCTTTTTTGTATGTGTTTCATATAACTGCATCGTTTCTCTATTAAATTTGGTTAATATTTCTTGAGCAATCACACTATCTACATCATCGGTTAGATTTGTTATTGCCTTTATTAAATAAGAAGCTTCATTAATCGTATCAATGTAATACTTAATATGCTTCGCGGAATCATTGTTTAACATAGGCAACTGAATAAGCCTATTAAACTGATCCGAAAAAACAATTTTCCTCTTATTCTCTACCTTGACCGTGCTACTTTCTGGTATTAGGTTTTCTAATTCGGCTATATAAATATTTTTGTTGAATTCTAGCTTACTAACATCTTTATGTACATAAGTGTTATAATATGCAAATTCGCCTATAATTTTGTTAATTCTTTCCCAAAAACATTCAATCATTTTCTTTCGAACCCTATATCTACTTGGTGTAGACCTACCTATTAACTTTTCAGTCTCCTCAAGGTACTCTCTGAGCTCTTCTACATCTTTATCTAACCTATCCGCTAACTTTCCTGGATCAATCATATTTTTGCTAAAATCTGTTAACTTAGCTCTATCTGCCATTTTTACGAACTTATTAATAAGTAAATACAGAAAAACTTATGTTACTTGCATTGTTATCTGCTTGCTGTTCCTGGCTGTTGAGGTTCCCACGACGTCCTTGATCGCTGCTCCCACGACGCACTTCTTCGGCGACGTTATACTGCTCACTCGACGCACTTCTTGGGCGACGTTTCTGCTCCCTCGGCGCACTTTAACTGGCTCCCGCGACGCACTTCTTCGGCGACGTTTTTGTTGCACCTTGCAACCACTGCACTCGCACTTCTGTGGCGACGTTATCTACCGTACTTCTTCGGCGACGTTGCTTCTCGCACACGATGCACTTCTTCGGCGACGTTATCTTGCTCCCACGCCGCACTTCTTTGGTGACGTTGCTGCTCGCACTTCTTCGGCGATATCAGCTTCACGTCGGATGTTTTGTGTTTTTTGCACTTATTTCACAGTTCTTTTTGTTTTTTTTTTAATGTTATTGTTGCACCCGTATTAGTTATCGCACTTCGATTCTCGGGCGCACTTTCCAAATACCGCGATATCTTGCCCACTTGGCAACTTAACCGACACGCGTTTATTTCACAATTTTGTTAGCTGCAATACTTGCAGTAATTGTTATTTTATATGTCCGTGCTTCTGTATACTAGCAGAATACAACGGAACACTTTTTTTTTTTTATTTAAATGCTATACTTGCATTAAATAGTTATTTGTATCTGTGCTTTTTACAGACTGGGGGAACACAACAGAAACCTTATTATCTTTAATGCTTTTGTATTGGCATTAAAGGGTTTCTGTGTTTTTTACCTCAGCAGGAACACAACAGATCTCCTTAATGTTTTATGTTCATTACAGAACAAAAATTATAGCAACCTTTAAACGTATAACTGACGTATTTTAAGGTGCTGGTTAAATTC
>JAWNNL010001432.1:0-13316 GCA_035045005.1 Liodrosophila aerea
ATAATATATTAGGCGGCTTCGCCAACCCCCAAATAGCTTTCATTTACACATTTAATTTTTTAAAAAAATACAAAATGAGATAAATACCGTAAAAACATTTCAACAACTTTTTCAACCCTGGCACGTCATCCTTTTTGTCAACCTTCGTCAATATGACTACGACATATTTAAAAAAAGTATGAAATACTTCATGAGCAAAATTATATGCAGAAATATATTTATTAATTTTTAGACCCTATACTTTAAAAAAGTTCAAAAGGGTCTATTAAATTTGTGCAAATGGCATTTGTGTGTAACAGGCAGAATGAGGCGTAACAGACCCCATAAAGTATATATATTCTTGATCAGGACGGCGAGATGAGTCGATCTAGCTATGTCCGTCTGTCTGTCTGTCCGTCCGTCTGTATGAACACCGAGGTCTCGGAAACTATAAGAGCTAATAACTTAATTTTTTTGTGTCCATGTATTACATAGGCAGGCCAAAAACATTCTCAATGTTTTGTGCGATTTACAATCAATTTTCTGTAGTAGGCATGTGGCTGGGGGAGGGGGGAAGCCACAGTGTACGCGGGCACTTGGGCGTATGCGTGATTTTTGTTTGTGAGTATGAATGTCTGTATGAGTTTTGGATATTGTTTGTATTTGAGCGTATATTTGTATGTATAAGCATATGTGTGTATTTATAAGTGCATGTGTATGTGTATGTGAGTATGTACATATTTGCTGTTGCTGTTATCGACTCCCAAGGAATCGAATCGAAGCACAAGGTCTCCTGTCGGTAGCGTCCGACTGTAGCTTTCCCGAATTTTTTTAGACCCTGTACTTTAAAAAAGTACAAAGGGTCTATTAGGTTTGTGCAAATGACATTTGTGTGTAACAGGCAGAATGAGGCGTAGCAGACCCCATAAAGTATATATATTCTTGATCAGGACGGCGAGATGAGTCGATCTAGCTATGTCCGTCTGTCTGTCTGTCCGTCCGTCTGTATGAACACCGAGGTCTCGGAAACTATAAGAGCTAATAACTTAATTTTTTTGTGTCCATGTATTACATAGGCAGGCCAAAAACATTCTCAATGTTTTGTGCGATTTACAATCAATTTTCTGTAGTAGGCATGTGGCTGGGGGAGGGGGGAAGCCACAGTGTACGCGGCCACTAGGGCGTATGCGTGATTTTTGATTGTGAGTATGAATGTCTGTATGAGTATTGGATATTGTTTGTATTTGCGCGTATATTTGTATGTATAAGTGTATGTGTGTATGTGCGTATGTGTGTATGTATAAGTGCATGTGTATGTGTATGTGAGTATGTTCATATATGCTACTGCTGTTATCGACGCCCAGGGCAAACCAAAGTACAGGGTCTCCTACTGTCGGTTGCGTCCGACTGTAGCTTTGCGTCCGACTGTAGCTTTCCCTACTTTTTGTATATATATTTTAAAAAATTATGTATTTTTTTGACAAGTTTAACTTAAAAAGTTCAGAGTTAAAAAAAATGCACAGCGTTTCTTTACTTGGCAATTTACTCGGTTTAAAGATAAAAATACGTAATTTACATAAAAAATTTGACATCATTCTTCGCAAAATCGAAAGTAAAATCGCGGGTAGGCATTTTGACGAACTATTCTGATGTAGGGTATGCGCAGTCAATTCCTCTTGTTTACTTTTTTCACTAATTTCCCTACTTCACGGACTCCAGCCGACAGCCACGTCTGGCTCGTCTCTCCCTAAGTCTACGAAACCTACCGACTGCCACGTCTCAACCACTGGACTCCGCTTACTCATCGACTCTCTCGATTTTACTACTGTTGCTCTCGATGGCGCCTAGGTATCATATAGATATCACATGCAAATTAAAGCTGGCAGCTCTCATTTGACTCTCAGACTACCTTGTCCAATACTAATTACATTAAACACTAATCAAATTCAAATATGCACTACAAATCTTCCTAAAATATATGTATATGTCTTTGGGCGCGCTTTCAGAGGCCCTAATGCTAACTTCATTTAGGGTAACTTACCATACCATGGTAAGAATACTTTGATTTATAATAAAACTAACCAAACACCTCAACTATTTGCTGGCTCAACAGGAATAACTACAGGAATGTCTACCTTAGTCTACGAACGAGCTAACACTGTCCCACTTCACAAGAAATACATTTTACATATATCTGAATAAAAAGAATAATATCAAAAAATATTCCGAATTTAATTGGAATTGTAGTGCAGCCCTGCTGAACACTGTATAAATTTTCAATATATTTTCCATGTTTCCATTTCGAATAAAGTCAAACTCGAGTCTGTTAAACATTTTAAACAACATCTACTAACGACAGTCCGGTACTTGAGCTATTTGACCGTTTAATGCAGTCGAGTACATTAAAAGCACTTGAGAAATAGAACAAGAGCTCAGCTGATGGCCAAAGTGCTGAGAGCTGCAGTTGACACCATCTTATAAAATTAGTTTCTTTCTTTCTGAGTTGACATCATTTGGCCATTGCTGCCACTTGAGTGAGGCATCCGCAGTTACACTACACTCTCAGCTCTCTGCTCTCTGGTCTCTGCGTTATGTGAATATTTGTGCATTCTTTGCATGGACATGCAGCAAAAGAGCGAAGGATAAGTAAGCGTAGTCATGTCCACCAACTAGCAAGAAGCAACATCAACAAAAGCCAAGAAGGCCAGTGCATAAATCCAGCTCAACGACTAGCTGTCTGTCTGTCTGTCCCACCGGCTGCCTGTCCGTCCGTCCGTCTGTCTGTCTGTGTGTGCAAAGCGTTTCTGTTTAACTTTACACTTGACCCAGGGAAATGGAATCTGCCGAAAGTAGGCTACTCGGTGCTCGTAACTCGTAGCTCTCGGATAATATATGAGCACCTGTTCTAGGCAAGTTGAATTGGCAGACAAGCTGTCGAGCAAATAGCTTGAAATCCAAGCCATTCCCCTAGACCCAGAAACATGCCCACAACTCAAGGCAAACTTCAGCTTCCATTGACCTCTAACATTCCTCACATTGCTCAAGCGATGCCTAAGTGCATGTGTCAATATTTAAATCTCTTAAAGCCGAGCAATTGATGACTTTGCCGCCACTGGCAACAGTCAGAACTTTAAGCATAATTAAGAGGAAATGAAAATGACTTTAAGATATACAGACGGCTATATATATTCTTTGCTCTATTTGCAACTTAATATTATTAAAACAAAACAAAATCGTAGTCTATTTTAAGATCTGTTTACAGCTTGTAATAATACTGATTAAGCAGCGTCAAGCTTAATAACTTTTCATAAGAAGCTATGTAATAGATATGTGTAAGCTTAAGTTATTTTAGCATCAACGAATGAATGTTTTATGAATGTGATTGTTAAATAGTTTAATGTATCAATAACTGTATACATCTCGAGGCTTTTATATATTGACAAAAGCGTAAATAGTGTAAAATAAATAGGACTATAATTCGACGAGCATTACCACACACACCCAGCAAAGTAATCAAAGGTAACTTGACTCTTAAAAGCTCTAGGTGACAGCCATAATTTGTGGTCAGTTTGTTGGCCAAGACTACCTGGTTTCCTTTCCTGCCGTGACTCTCGCACAGTTTGCAAATAACGCTCATTTATAAAATGGCAAAGCTTTTCTATGTACATACATTTACGGGAGGTCTTTGCTGCCAAGATTTTCTTTTAGTTAAATTTGCATTTGAGTTTCGTTTCACAATTTGGCATTACCTCTCAATGGGTGTCTTTGGTTCGATTTAGTCAAATCGATTGAGTCCATTTGATAGCTTTGATGTATGGCAATGAATTTGATTTGTTTTTGGGTTCAGTGCCTGCAAATCTATCCCTCGGGTTTCATTTGATGTTGCCACATTACTTTCTGTCTGATTTCTAAATAAATTTAATCCAAAGCGAAAAGCTCGTTAGCACACGGCAAAATTGTGATAACGAGTATGCAACAGCTAAAAGGCCACTGCAAATGAAATTGCCAATCTATGGAAGCTATCAGGCAAGGATTTCCTATGAAACATGAATCGAACCAATAAGGACGGCCACAGCGACAGTTGTTGCATGCAACACAACAGTAAATAATTGTGGCACTTCCCAAAATTACCAAAGTAGAATGCGGAAATAGCCAAAGCAAATGTTATATAAAAATTTTGTGTATCTATATTTTTATAGATTTTACTAAATCTCTTTAACTGCTGCCCTGTCCAGTTTTTTTTTTTAATTCTCTAGACTTCCAAACACACAAACTGCAGAAACGTCATGTAGTATTAGTTGAACCGGATTGATGCCGGGCAACGTGACATAACGATAATACCACAAAAAAGACCTCAAAATTTAAGCACTTTTCAGGTGCCATGGCAGTTGCAGAAGAGTTGAAATTAAATGGCTTCAGGTTTAATTAATAAACCCGAATTAATTTAAAGGTTGAGCAAATCTTAGTAAAGAAATATACTCACTCTTGAGCAGTGTTATAAATTATGCTGCCCTATTGTAATGGTCCCATATATAGAGTGCAGTAAATTTGATTTTGTTTGAAAATCAAAAAATTTGTTTCAAGTGTTTAAAATGTACATTTGGCGCGCATTATAACAGTTAGCAAAGACACGAACCCAAACGATTAGAAAAGAAACACAACAATGGGGTCAGCTGGCAGCAGACGAAAGCTAATGCAGCGCTGAGCTGAGCTTGTCAAAGCTGATCCTCTGCCTCTTTGAGCCGTTTTCCTGTCTTTTCGATTTGGACCTGCAACTCGCTCAGACGTCTGTCTGCTGAGAAAAATATTTTTCTCACGTGTGGAAAAGCCGAGCTCATTTTAAGCTGAGCTTTGAGCAGCCATCCTGCCATGGAGGGCTTAGAAACTGCCAACATTCACACTGGTTCGACACCAAGTGTCCGGCAAGGTGCGTATTTTTGCATATTTCGTGATTTCGGTTTTTTACATTTTTTTATTACTTAGCTGCTGCCAGGTGCAAATTTATGTACCAACACTCTGGGCCACTGACTCTTTGGGGACCCTTTTAAAACCCCTAGAGCCACGCCCAGAGCAACTAGCCACCCTCGGGATTTTCTGACAAAGTGCAGTGGCAAAAATTTGGTTATAATCTGGCCAACGTGGGGCAAACCTCGAAGCCCCCGGAAATAGGTTACCAGACTCGAAGCCCGGGATCATCCTCTACAGGAGCCCCAAAACAGGGATAAATCCAACCCAACCCAGCAAGCTAATTCACCATCCAAATATTTTTGTTACGGCATAAGAATTGGTGCAGTGTGCAGTGCAAAATTACACGCAAAAAAAAATAAATTAGTTAAACTAGTAAAAGCTACATGAAACCCAATTACAAACAGTTACATACAACACCGTTAAACCAAACCACAAAGCCTCTGTAAAATTAGTAAAGATTAGTTTAAAAGCATAAAGCAAAATCAAAGTCAAAGATAAAATCAAACAAGTTTAAAGCAAGCAAATCTATTTAAAAATATATGTGCATAGTGTATACGGTAAAAATGTGCAAAGGTAAGAGTGTCAACCTAAAACAAATCAAAAAGCAAAACAATTAAAATATTCTCTCAAAGCTAAAACCCAAACACAAAACACAATCACAAAATACACATAACATCAGCAACAACAACAACACAACACCGATCAGCAAAGAAGGCCTTCTTCGTGGGAGTGTTCTGGTGAGTGCATATCATATGTTTGTCCGAAGGTCTAAGAGGATAGACTTACACCTTGGGATAAACAGACATAAACAGACTTATTGATGAAGCAGACCAAAACATAACAACCATAAAAAAACCCAATTGCATGTGCAAGCTCGACGGGTCGGCACAGTTGGCGTTTTGTGTTTTGCTCTCTTTCATCAACTTCTTTAGTTATTGTGAATTTGATTTTTGTGTCATTTTAAATTACTACATACATACATACATCTCGAGATTCTGTCACATCAAATTTGCTACAGACATACATCCTATACCTTGCAAGATTCAAATCTATTTACTATTATTAATACAAACACTAAACCCTTTACATACCTTTCTACATATATACATATACACTAACATACCTACATACATAAACGTAAAGCAGACGAAAATACACCTGTTTCGTTTTGATCGTTCTTTTCTTTTATCTTGATTTTGCTTTTGACATACATACAGACTTGTTAACTACACTGGAAAAAATTATTGTTTATAAAATTTTTAACTACACCAGAAAAACATTCAAATAGCAATTACAACACACCTGTTAGTAAAATTATTGGATTCTATTAGTTCAACACTGGAAAAAAATTATATATATTAAATTTCGCACACTGAAAAAAACTTTTGAGCAACAATTTACACTTTAAAAATTTTTTCTGCTTCTATATAAAAACAACAATAATAAGAACAATTAATATTTGCTAAATACACTGAGAAAAAACCATTGGATGAAGTAGAATTACAATTAAATAAAACAAAATTTGTTACATATAGGAAATATTTTATTATGCACCTCATGTAGTTGTAATAAAAAATTTTGTTTTCAATTAGAATTGGCGTGAAGGTTATATTGAGATATTAAAAAATGTATTTCGTCCCTTTTTGAATAATGCTAAATAATAATTATAAGGTTTGAGTAAATTTTCTTTTTTTCTTGGGTCATGGGGTTATAATTTAAAAATGGATTAATGTACAAAAGGGGATCCACACATGTTCGCATGCGTTGATCATGGACGGGTAGGGTGCAGAGGAGTGGGTCGATTGACACCTTAGACCTCTCCAACGCGTCGACATCTCTCAATACCTTGAAACTTTCCCCCCATTCTTTTCCCTCTCCTTTTCAGTTCAGTCTTACCTTTTGCGTTTAGGAATTGTGTATTGGAATTGTGTTTTTCGCTCGTTTAGTAGAATAATTAAACAGGGTTTTTTAGGGACTCTATAATTAAATTTCTTGTAGTACCTGCAGTGAAGCTCCTCAACAACAACCCACCCCACCGGAAAGAGCTAGTTCCACAACGGGTCCCGCTCCGTTGGGGAGTTCACCGCGAACAGAGCAGTCGACCACCTCGTCGTAGCGTCACCATGTTCCCTGCTCTCGGGTGGAAATTTTAAACCGCCCGTACTGAGTACTACCGATCCTTTTAGCCCTGAGAATTTTGGGTGCAGTTGAATTCGATATAGAATTTGTGGCGCCCAGAACTTTGGGTGTTGGGTCGTCACAGATTATTTGGCTCTCGAACGTGGGGCAAATCTAATCATTGGCCCGTCACAGATTTTTTGGCACCCAGAAATTGAGGCTATTGGATCGCCAGAGATTTTTTTGGCGCCCAGACGTTGGGGCAAATCTACCCATGATGAAAGCAAATCTAACTGTTGTACAAGTTTTTGATGCCCAAACCATGGGAAAGTGTAGTCAAAATTTCGTTTTGATTATACAGATAACCCCCGGCTTTGTTATGTTTTGGATATGGATTGCAGATGAGATGGTAGTATTTCGGAACTCGATACTTCTTGCATATGTATAAGTAGTTCGACCAAATACACATCTTATTCAAAGCAATTTCAGAAGCAACTTCAATTAACATCTTGAGTTAATTTGAAGCAAGGAAGAGTTTTTTTCTTCTTGTGAAAGTTAACTTAAAAGGAAGTAGGCCAAAAACATTTCAAATATTACGCTCGTTTGTTTTCGTGTGGATCTCAGGTATCATTGTGAAGATGGGCTTATTAAGTAGATACTATGTTACAGTTCTTGGAACTCGAATGTTTGCTGAGCGAATATGATCGACCGGAATTTGTATCATAGACTTTTGCTGAAATATAGTTTACTTTGTCTTGATGCGCTGAGTTGCCATACATAGTGGTTATTATATTTGAAATTAGGAAGTTCAAGATTTCTTTTTGCCTTTCTACTGGAAATTCAAGAAGTACGGATAGCGTTTTCTTGACCGTAGAATACAATTAGACTTTTATTGTTGTTCATATTTTTATTTATAAACCATTTATTAGTTTAAATAGCCCAGTTATATCCCCCAAGGTATTTGATTTTTGTTCGTACGTTTTTGTAATCCATTTATTAACTTATGATCCCTTAGATGACGACCAGGAAGATATATTATTATGAGTATGCCATTACAACATAGTTTTTCGAGTAACCAACCTACAGCATCAGCTGCAGGAAATGTATGCACAATTTGTGAAGAGCCAATGACAAATACACAGGCATGTTCCTTAACTCCGTGTCAACATGTGTTTCACAGACAGTGTATTGAAAGTCGTTTAAACTCAAAACAGGAATGTCCAAATTGTTTTAGCGAGGTTCAGATATCAGATCTGAAAAGGGTAGTAGGAAATTGTTCACCTGCAAAGAAATCCGTGCCACTACCAAGTCGGCCAATTACAAGAGGTGTAACAAAGGCCAAAAAGAACATCCAACCTCAAGTTGAAGCAGAAACAGAAGCTCTAGGAGTGCAGTCGTTAGAAACTAGTAGTGTTAACCTAGCAGCTGCTGATTTGAGTCACAGCACTAATCATGCTGAAGGACGTGGCGAACTACGACCACGGCCTCAACCAGCCAATACTCGAAGAAGAGGAAGACCAGCTCTTCAAATAGGTCCACGTAGGTCCACTGATTTTAATTTGCAAAGTATTCAATTAATTATTGAACAGACAGTTAATAGGATGTTGTCTAATCCACCAAGACCTGCTAGCTTAGCTCAGCACGTACCAAATGAAGCTATTCGTACACCGATCAGCAATCAGGTTTCGTTTAATAGCCGTCAAAGTTTTGCTCAGCATAAAGTTGCAGAGATGATCCAGAAATGGGGAGTACATTTCGATGGAACTTCTAATGGGTTGCCCATTGAAGAATTTTTATATCGGATAAATATATTAACGCAAGAGAATTTGCAAGGAGATTTCGAATCCTTAGGTCGGAATATCCATTTGCTTTTGATAGGTAAAGCTAGAGACTGGTACTGGCGATACCACAAACAGGCCGAAACTCGCACTTGGGCAGAGTTTTGTTGTGCCATTCGTTCGCAATATAAAGAGAGCAGAACGAATAATGAGATTCGAGAGCAAATTCGGGCTCGGAAGCAAAAACCAGGCGAAAGTTTTGAAATCTTTTATGAAAGCATTTGTCAACTTATGGATAGGCTTCCAGTTCAAATTCAGGAAGATGAGTTGGTGGAAATAGTTCATAACAACCTGCTAGCAGAAATTAAAGATAGGTTATTGTTTGAAGAAATTTTTTCCATTGCGCAGTTGAGACGATTAGTCCAAAGACGAGAAAATTTCTTAAAAGAAATGGGTACTTATCATGCCAAGGATATTCGCAGCTAATTCCCACTAATCTGTCTCCTGTTAGTCTGCAGAATTATCGGGTGGTGTAATGGTCCCATATATAGAGTGCAGTAAATTTGATTTTGTTTGAAAATCAAAAAATTTGTTTCAAGTGTTTAAAATGTACATTTGGCGCGCATTATAACAGTTAGCAAAGACACGAACCCAAACGATTAGAAAAGAAACACAACAATGGGGTCAGCTGGCAGCAGACGAAAGCTAATGCAGCGCTGAGCTGAGCTTGTCAAAGCTGATCCTCTGCCTCTTTGAGCCGTTTTCCTGTCTTTTCGATTTGGACCTGCAACTCGCTCAGACGTCTGTCTGCTGAGAAAAATATTTTTCTCACGTGTGGAAAAGCCGAGCTCATTTTAAGCTGAGCTTTGAGCAGCCATCCTGCCATGGAGGGCTTAGAAACTGCCAACATTCACACTGGTTCGACACCAAGTGTCCGGCAAGGTGCGTATTTTTGCATATTTCGTGATTTCGGTTTTTTACATTTTTTTATTACTTAGCTGCTGCCAGGTGCAAATTTATGTACCAACACTCTGGGCCACTGACTCTTTGGGGACCCTTTTAAAACCCCTAGAGCCACGCCCAGAGCAACTAGCCACCCTCGGGATTTTCTGACAAAGTGCAGTGGCAAAAATTTGGTTATAATCTGGCCAACGTGGGGCAAACCTCGAAGCCCCCGGAAATAGGTTACCAGACTCGAAGCCCGGGATCATCCTCTACAGGAGCCCCAAAACAGGGATAAATCCAACCCAACCCAGCAAGCTAATTCACCATCCAAATATTTTTGTTACGGCATAAGAATTGGTGCAGTGTGCAGTGCAAAATTACACGCAAAAAAAAATAAATTAGTTAAACTAGTAAAAGCTACATGAAACCCAATTACAAACAGTTACATACAACACCGTTAAACCAAACCACAAAGCCTCTGTAAAATTAGTAAAGATTAGTTTAAAAGCATAAAGCAAAATCAAAGTCAAAGATAAAATCAAACAAGTTTAAAGCAAGCAAATCTATTTAAAAATATATGTGCATAGTGTATACGGTAAAAATGTGCAAAGGTAAGAGTGTCAACCTAAAACAAATCAAAAAGCAAAACAATTAAAATATTCTCTCAAAGCTAAAACCCAAACACAAAACACAATCACAAAATACACATAACATCAGCAACAACAACAACACAACACCGATCAGCAAAGAAGGCCTTCTTCGTGGGAGTGTTCTGGTGAGTGCATATCATATGTTTGTCCGAAGGTCTAAGAGGATAGACTTACACCTTGGGATAAACAGACATAAACAGACTTATTGATGAAGCAGACCAAAACATAACAACCATAAAAAAACCCAATTGCATGTGCAAGCTCGACGGGTCGGCACAGTTGGCGTTTTGTGTTTTGCTCTCTTTCATCAACTTCTTTAGTTATTGTGAATTTGATTTTTGTGTCATTTTAAATTACTACATACATACATACATCTCGAGATTCTGTCACATCAAATTTGCTACAGACATACATCCTATACCTTGCAAGATTCAAATCTATTTACTATTATTAATACAAACACTAAACCCTTTACATACCTTTCTACATATATACATATACACTAACATACCTACATACATAAACGTAAAGCAGACGAAAATACACCTGTTTCGTTTTGATCGTTCTTTTCTTTTATCTTGATTTTGCTTTTGACATACATACAGACTTGTTAACTACACTGGAAAAAATTATTGTTTATAAAATTTTTAACTACACCAGAAAAACATTCAAATAGCAATTACAACACACCTGTTAGTAAAATTATTGGATTCTATTAGTTCAACACTGGAAAAAAATTATATATATTAAATTTCGCACACTGAAAAAAACTTTTGAGCAACAATTTACACTTTAAAAATTTTTTCTGCTTCTATATAAAAACAACAATAATAAGAACAATTAATATTTGCTAAATACACTGAGAAAAAACCATTGGATGAAGTAGAATTACAATTAAATAAAACAAAATTTGTTACATATAGGAAATATTTTATTATGCACCTCATGTAGTTGTAATAAAAAATTTTGTTTTCAATTAGAATTGGCGTGAAGGTTATATTGAGATATTAAAAAATGTATTTCGTCCCTTTTTGAATAATGCTAAATAATAATTATAATGTTTGAGTAAATTTTCTTTTTTTCTTGGGTCATGGGGTTATAATTTAAAAATGGATTAATGTACAAAAGGGGATCCACACATGTTCGCATGCGTTGATCATGGACGGGTAGGGTGCAGAGGAGTGGGTCGATTGACACCTTAGACCTCTCCAACGCGTCGACATCTCTCAATACCTTGAAACTTTCCCCCCATTCTTTTCCCTCTCCTTTTCAGTTCAGTCTTACCTTTTGCGTTTAGGAATTGTGTATTGGAATTGTGTTTTTCGCTCGTTTAGTAGAATAATTAAACAGGGTTTTTTAGGGACTCTATAATTAAATTTCTTGTAGTACCTGCAGTGAAGCTCCTCAACAACAACCCACCCCACCGGAAAGAGCTAGTTCCACAACGGGTCCCGCTCCGTTGGGGAGTTCACCGCGAACAGAGCAGTCGACCACCTCGTCGTAGCGTCACCATGTTCCCTGCTCTCGGGTGGAAATTTTAAACCGCCCGTACTGAGTACTACCGATCCTTTTAGCCCTGAGAATTTTGGGTGCAGTTGAATTCGATATAGAATTTGTGGCGCCCAGAACTTTGGGTGTTGGGTCGTCACAGATTATTTGGCTCTCGAACGTGGGGCAAATCTAATCATTGGCCCGTCACAGATTTTTTGGCACCCAGAAATTGAGGCTATTGGATCGCCAGACTATCTTCAAAGTGCATACTCTTAAGATGCTATAGACAGTAGTATTATCCTATAGAATCTAGACTGGCTTGTTTAATATGATTCATAGTGTAAAAAATTTGTGCACAATTGAATGAATGTTGTGGCCGTTCTCAGTGTAAATATGCATTTCAGATCAAAAAGATGCCTATTATTGTATTTTACCATTTAGTTATAAACATTTATTCAAATGCTTGAAATGTAGTTCCCCAAGAAAGAGTACAAAACAAAGGGCGCCTGTATAACTATGTAGTTTTATAATCCCTAGCAATAAATGTCTCACTTAATTAATAACAATAATTAGACCCTGTACTTTAAAAAAGTACAAAGGGTCTATTAGGTTTGTGCAAATGACATTTGTGTGTAACAGGCAGAAGGAGGCGTGGCAGACCCCATAAAGTATATATATTCTTGATCAGGACGACGAGCTGAGTCGATATAGCCCTGTCTGTCTGTCTGTCTGTCCGTCTGTCCGTCTGTCCGTCTGTCCGTCTGTCTGTCCGTCTGTCTGTCCGTCTGTCTGTATGAACACCTAGATCTCGGAAACTATAAGAGCTAGAGACTTAATTTTTTTTTTGTTAGCTTTGTGTATTACATAGGCAGGTCAAGTTTGTTTCAAATGTTTGAAAAGTCAACCCCCTCCCCCTCAAAATTACAAAAATGTTCTTAGTATATACAGTTTTAGAGTCACTGGATTCATTTTTCGCAGGATTAAAGCTTTAGATGCTTTGCATGTTTGGTGCGATTTGCAGCCCAATCGGATAATAAACACAGGAGATATTGGACAAACAATTTTCTATACTAGGCAGTTGGTCGGTGGAAGGGGGAAGCCACAGTGTACGCGGCCACTAGGGCGTATGCGTGATTTTTGATTGTGAGTATGAATGTCTGTATGAGTATTGGATATTGTTTGTATTTGCGCGTATATTTGTATGTATAAGTGTATGTGTGTATGTGCGTATGTGTGTATGTATAAGTGCATGTGTATGTGTATGTGAGTATGTTCATATATGCTACTGCTGTTATCGACGCCCAGGGCAAACGAAAGTACAGGGTCTCCTACTGTCGGTTGCGTCCGACTGTAGCTTTGCGTCCGACTGTAGCTTTCCCTACTTTTT
>JAWNNL010001433.1:0-11077 GCA_035045005.1 Liodrosophila aerea
TCAATTAATTTAATTTATACAGCCAATAGGTGAGGGGGTCAAGGGACGAAGATGTAAGTGAAACTTATTAATTGGGTGTTGCATATTTTTCCTGTGCAGCTGCAATTTGATGAAGATAAAATTTATTCATATATCGCACAGCATTCATTAACGGTAATTCGAGGCAGAAATAATGTCTGTGTATTTGTGTTTGTGGGTGTGGGTGTAGGTATGTGGTGAGAGGGGGAGGGGATGGGATTTGTTGAGCCGCATTATTGCCACATTTAATTAGCCAATGCTGCCAAAGGGGAAACGCCAATGCGTTGACACAGGCGATTATGTTAATAAGCCCAAGAAGTGTTGAACGCGCAGCATTGAGTGGGTGAGGGGGTGAGTCAGAGATGTGGGTTAAAGGGGGAATCAAAGAGGGAATCGATGTTGACTGGCACATAATGTTGTTGTTTAATTGTTCATTGATGTTCATCGCGGCGTGTAAATTTGCAAAGCCTTTGCCATCTCTCCACCTCGTGTAGTCCCGCCGTTTCCCTTAGTCTTCTGTGGCCTATCATACGGCTCTTTGGACGGGTCTATGCGAAGCATTGATATGTCGATTTAAGTGCATTTATTTAATTGCGCAACATTTTGCATTTCGCATTTACGCATTTAATGCGCATTAATGAGACATGACATTTTAATTGGATTAATTGCGTTTATTAAGTGGCGCGACGACAGCAAAAAGCTGATACTCTGAATGCTGAAGTCTGATTGAGCTGTCACACTCTCCCACTCTATATCCTTTGCTTAACTTGGTCAGCAGAAATCAAGGACTATCCACATTAAACGACCGCGGAACGTTTCCAGTGAGGCTACACAGCAATTGCCACTGAGTGCAATGGCGATCAGGGATATGGGTGTGAATGTGGATGTGGATGTGGATGAAGCTGAGGGTGATTATTGACTGATGAAGGATGCTCTCTGCGGTGTGTAAGCGCTTTAAATGCTTTGGTTGCTCTTTGCTTTGATTAATGTCCATATGGACACAATGGAGTCAAAGTTAAGGTCTTATTAATTACAATTAAGCGTCGTACAATTCAAAGCCTCAAGCATTTAATTACTCTCCTTTCTTGAGCTAATATTAGCTCTCATTTTAAACCAAATTTGAAATGCAAATCATACTTATTTTACTTTATTTTGTGAAATTTGTACTAAGAGAATATTGTGGTTTTTAGAGAATAATAGCTAATGGAGACATAACTATCATCTCGCACAGCCTCACAAATACCAGAAGCCAAAACGTGACCACTGGCAGTAGGATAAATATTATCATGCCCTCTTGACCAGGCCATAACTCAAAAAGGAAAAAGCAACAACAACAAACTCAACAAAAAGAGAAATCCCAGCAGCAAGCAAGGCTCCCCTTCTGCCCCCTGACCCTGCCTCCAGGCAGCTGGTCTTGCCTTCAGTGCTTCAGTTAATAAAATATAAATAAGCATAAATCACGCACACGAGCAAACATAAACATGAACATGATTAACAAGGTCATTTAACGGCACTTGTTTCGGTCCCTCTTACGGCTAGGCTAGGGGTTAGGTTTGGTCAACAAAAACAAAAAAAGGGGCGTGTACAATGGGCACATTAGTCTGACAAAGGCTTAAAACATGGGCCCAATGAAAATTCGATCATTGTGTTAAACGCAGCAACGCCCCTGGGCTACCCCATGCCCTAGGCTACCCCCTCCCCTTTTCTAACTGTTGTTGTTTTGTATGTTAGGCAGATATATATTACTCTAGGGAGACATTTGATAATAACTTGCGGCCAATGTTGACTATAATCAGCATAAGTTCGGCAACTTTCCCCTTGCACAATATGCCCCCACTCTCCTCTAATCATACCCTCCCTATACGACACCATGCAGTTGGCTTGCCACCGACCACGCCCCTACGCCCAACGTGCGGATCCGTGAGCGCAGACACCGCACATATTTTTGGGCTGACACAGCGCGCATTAATCATTTGTATTGGATTTTTTGTTTTTACGTTTCATTGGGATAAACAAGTCAATTTCTGTAGAGGGGGAATTGGGGGCTAGGCAAAGACAGTCGATAAAGTGTGCGAAGTAAGCCGATTAAAGTGTACCCGGAAGAAATGGTGTGTGAAAAAGACAAGGCAATTTACTCAAATCAATGAAGTCATTTTAAAGAATATTCTTCGATATTCTATGAATGTAATTGACTGATTTCAAATACACTCAAAAAAAAAACGAGCTAAAATGAAGATTTTTGGTCATAAAATCAAGACCATTTGGTGACGAAAGTAGCGTAATCTCTATGCAATCTTGATTTTAGATTTCCAAGCTCAAAACAAGATTTTTTTTAATTAAGCCTGAAAAATCTATATTTAAGATTTATTGGTTCTATTTCAAGATTTTATAGAGATTACTTCAAGTATGAACCAGCTTAAAATAAGATGCTAAAAAATCTAAAATCACGACCATAATCTCAAATTTAGATTTACAAATATCTTAAATCATGATTTTTTCCTCTCATTAGATTAACCGCTAAGTTACATGTCATGCACATTTTTAATATTTTTAAAATTTTTTGTTTTTATAAATTTTTCTTTATTGTATAAATTTTTTACATTTATTAAATTTGATTATATCTTTAATTTTAACATACCAAATTTACTTGTCCGGCTTCTCGGTTTGAACTCACGACTCCTCCCTTGCTTGACACACGCAACGCTGTTCACTGTCGACTTAGACCCTTGCGCCAGCAAGCTTTCACAGCTTGCACATCCCAAATACCAAATACAATTCTTATGAACAGATTGTAAGAATGCAGAATGCGGACGACTCGGGTTCAAGTCCAGGCAGAGAACTACGTTTTTTTATTTTTGTATTTTTTTTTTTAATTTAAAATTTCGCTTCATCTCTCTTTATTCTGACTTCGCCTGGGTGTGCGAATGAGACGGACATTTTGACACAAACAAGTTCTAATAAGAAGATTTTTAAATCTTGAAAATGACATTCGAATTCTCATTATTAGATTTAATGGTTATTTTTCAAGCTTTTTCGGGATTAAAAATTTGAGATTGCTCAAATTCTTAATTTAAGATTTTAATTTTTTTATCAGTGTAGAATGCAACTTTTTGTTTTAGAATAGAGTTTTTTACAGGGACCGTAAACAATGATTATCAATGTTTTCTTTAAGCAAAATAATCATCCATTTAGATCAGCCGCATCAACAAACGAAAGATACCAATCGGCTACTATTTAGATGCACTTTCCATATCCCCAATGATTTCACACTTCTTGATTTTCATAATTTTGAACCATTTTTAATGTTTACTCTTCGAGTTTTATTTAATCGCTCAAAAAATAATTATTATTATTTTGAGCGAAAAAAAAAATCAAAAAATAATGATTATTATTTGAGCGTTATTTTTTCGCTCAAAATATCGCTCAAAGTGCAATATCAATTGTATATATATTATATATATATATAAAATATATATATAAAATATGTATATATAAAATATGTATATATATATATAATATAATATAATTTATATATATTATATATATATTATACTTATGCATATCCAACCTCTGAGAAAGAAGATATTGCACTTTGAGCGATATTTTGAGAGAAAAAATAACGCTGAAATAATAATCATTATTTTTTGATTTTTTTTTTCGCTCAAAATAATAATAATTATTCTTTAAGCGATTAAATAAAACTCGAAGAGTAAACATTAAAAATGGATCAAAATGATAAAAATCAATACATAATCATTAATTGTTGATTTATATTATTTCACTTATAATGATTACGGTCCCTGGTTTTTTATCCTCACCATATGAAATTGTTTCATTGTACTCAATTGTTTTTATTGTTACAAAATTGTGTAAAAAATTATAAAAACCTTACTGGAGGCACCTTTTCTAGCCATGGGAGTAATTTGGACAAGAAACATAAAAATAGGTTAAGCTGCTTTAATTTGATTTGGAAGTAAATGAGAAAATAACATATAATCAATCAATTCTTAATTTAAGCTATTACATTCTTAGTTCGCATATATCACAGATTAAAAATTTAGCAATCAAAGAAGCTAATTTATTTATTTATTTAAAGTGGACTAAAAGCAGTCTAATACACAGAGAGAAAAAACAAGAATTTCGTATTTGAAACCTAACATTTCAAACTTGATTCCTCACTCAGAAAGGAAATGCTGAAACCGAGACGTAAATACTTAAATCAAGAACGGCAAAAATTCTTGATATAAGTTTGCGAGGACTTAAAAATCAAGAATACAAATTTCTTAAGAGAATGTTTATTCTTGAGTTAAGAACTTACTGTACTTGACCCAAGTTCTTGATTCGATCTTGAAATAAGTATTGAAAGTCTTATTCGGAGTTCTCATAAACGTGATTTAAGAATAATATTTGAAGAATAAACGTTCTCAATATGAAAATACTATTCTTAATATAAGTTTTTAGACCCTGTACTTTAAAAAAGTACAAAAGGATCTATTAAGATTGTGCAAGTCCGTAATGTATGTAACAGGCAGAAGGAGGCGTGGCAGACCCCACAAAGTATATATATTCTTGATCAGGACGACGAGCTGAGTCGAGCTAGCCATGTCCGTCTGTCTGTCCATCCGTCTGTCCATCTGTCCGTCCGTCCGTCTGTCCGTCCGTATGAACACCTAGATCTCGTAAACTGTATGAGCTAGAGACATCACATTTGGCAGTTACATGCCCCTATAGTTCAGTTCAAGTTTGTTTTAGATTTTTGATACCTGCCCCCCCTCCGCCAAAAACCGCAAAAAACCACCACAGCCACAATTTTAAAGATACAAACTTGTGCTTTGGCATACAATAATCTTATGATAACCTTTTACTGTGTTGTGAATTGTGGCGCAATCGGATAATTAACACCGGAGATATTCGAGATTGAAGTTTCCGGGCTAGGCAAGGGGGTGCAGCGAGCATGCACTTAATGTAGTATGTACATAAGTGTGTATGCCTGGTTGCGTCTGACTTTGCGATTTGCGTATGTGTGTGTGCATTGTTAGCTTTAGCTGTTGCAAAGGAAAGTACAGGGTCTCCTACTGTCGGTTCCATCCGACTGTAGCTTTCCGAGTTTTTTTTCTTCTTAATGCAAGTTCTTGTATCACTATAGTGATTAACAAAAATGTAATTGAAATAAATTTGAATAAAGATAATAAAATAAAACATATATAATTATTAACAAATGTAATATACGGGAATAATAGAATTATATTAAATGATAATTAAAATGAAAATTTAGAAGCAAGAATTAAATAAAATACAAAAATTTTGTGCAGGGATTTATTTAATAATAATATATTTGTTTATATATTATTATTCGGTATATATGTTTATACCGCATTTAAACTCTTGTGTTGTATCAATTCAGTAGAATAAAAAAACTCGGAAAGCTACAGTCGGATTCAACCGACGGTAGGAGACCCTGTACTTCGATTTTCCTTGGGAGTCGATAACAGCAGCAACATATATGAACATACTCACATACTCATACACATGCACTTATACATACACACAAACACTTATACATACAATTATTTGCTCAAATACAAACAATAACCAATACTCATACATACATTCATACTCACAATCAAAAATCACGCATACGCCCTAGTGCCCGCGTACACTGTGGCTTCCCCCCTCCCCAACCCAACTGCATAGTATACAAAATTGTTTGTCCAATATCTCCGGTGTTTATTATCCGATTGGCCTGCAAATCGCACCAAACATTCAAAGCATCTAAAGCTTTATTCATGCAAAAAGGAAATCCAGTGACTCTAAAACTGTATATGCTAAGAACACTTTTGTAAATTTGAGGGGGAGGGGGATGAGATATCAAATTAAAAACATAAACTTGCCCTGCCTATGTAATACACGACCCAAACAAAATTACGTCTCTAGCTCTTATAGTTTCCGAGATCTCGGTGTTCATACAGACGGACAGACAGACAGACAGACAGACAGACGGACAGACGGACAGACGGACATAGCTATATCGACTCAGCTCGTCGTCCTGATCAAGAATAAAGTACAGCGTCTAATCAAAATAATTATTTTTATAATTAATAATTGTTGGTTATAATACAGAGTGACGCACAAGAAAAATCGAGGAGCTAAATCAAATATGTGTTTATTGAATGAGAGGTAGAAGAGAAGTGAGCGAGATACGTAAATTCTGTTACGTATACGCCTTACGTTAACAGTACAGACTTATAACATAAGTTCCTCATTTGGTACTGTGAACCAGTGTTGCCATTTGCAAATTAATATTCAAGCTTATTACTTTCAACAATAATTACACAAACTCATATTTTTATTAAAGAAAACCAAATATGTTTTCATATATCGTAGATTTACTTTAAATAAAGCTCTTACAAAGCTATTATTTTAAATTTACTAAACTGGAATTTAATGATTATAAGATCAGAATTTTGTACAACTTAAGCTGTATTCTCCTTGGCTTGTTTCATAATGCTGAAATTGTTTGTGGACTAAATCAAATCGATTCTTTGGACAGTTAAAAGCATTACCAACAATTCAAGAAAAATCTGAAATAAAATACTTCAAATGAAGAAAAACATGGAAACACACATACAAATACTCCATTTGAGAAATTGACTGCAAAAGGGTCAATTGTTGGTGGCTATGTACCACATAGCTGCCATGTCATGCCTACAAATCCATTCATTGTCTTCTCCATTCTTCCTTCTCCATGTGTGCTTAACCATTAGCTGGAATTTGATTTGAAGTTCGAAGTATTTCTGGCATTTCCACTTGGCAGTTGCAGTCATTCTCCTGCTTAAAGTTGCAGCGTAACTTGGAAGAGAAGTTTCAGAATAAAGAATTGAAAATTTATGTTTATATTTATAAAATTTTATACCTTCTACTGTGCACAAGGTATGAATGGACTGAAACCTGCTGTGTGCGCTGCTGTCTGCTTTAAGACAAATAAAAAATTATGTACGCGTACCACGTGGTGTCTAATATGAAGCAAATAAAATTAAATTAACAGAGAGGACTAAACGAATATTATATACACTAACCACTGACTTACTCTTATTTGGTTGATTACAATAATCAAAAACCATTTAGTTTATTTGAATTTATATAATTTACACCATTTTAATCTTTGAGAAACTTCACAAAAGAGTATCGTTATCACAGCTGAAAAGTTCCACAATATTCTATGGTAAGAAAATTTCCATAAAAAACTCAACTTTAACAGTTCAGCAAAGGTAACAACAATGGCAACAATTTATGCAGCAACGCAGGGAGCTTAAGGAACAGGAAGGAAGCAATTTACAACCGTGTCCCCACTTCCTGCTGACGAGTGCGAGGCGTCGTCTTAGTTGTCTGTGCTCTGATTATGTGCTCAGCACATTTACACGCTTAATATATCAAAATATGTGACTATCAGAAATATAAAATTTATTACGCGTATTCTGCAGTCGCATAAAAAATGAAAACACCAAAACAAAATCGAGAGGAATGAGCAGAGAAGTGTTTTTATGAACACAACACGAGGCGCCTGAAAGTAGGCAGCATTAAATTTAAATCGCGTACAGGTATGCCTGTGTGTGTATTGTGTGTGTGTTTGCACAATGTGCACGGTGTGTATGTGCCTGGACTGCTATTAGCTGAGCAAATAAACAACGTTTTGCCATTTTTCATTTCAGACACAAGCAAAAAGAGTAAATAGAAAAGCGAAAGCAGTTAAAACAAACGAAATCAAATGGTAGAATAAACGACAGTATACTACATAGTCTATTCCTGTGTGTGTGTGAGTGCGAGTTTGTTTGTGTGTGTGTGAGTATGTGTGTGTTTAGGTCCATGGGTATGGCGGCTGGCATGTTGCACTTGTTGCAGTCGCTGCCAGACAAAAACGAAAGCGTGGCAGCCCATGTCTCGCCTTCCACGCGTTACTCCTCTTGCTTCTCCTCTTCCTCCACCCTCCTCCTCTGTTTGCTCGCTCTAAAGCTGGCAAATGAATTAACAAATTAAAAGCGTAACAAATTGGCCTGGGGAAAAGGCCAGCGGATGTTGCATGCAGCATGCGGCATATTGCATGCTGCCTCCCGCCTGCTTTAAGTTGATTTTAATTAAATTAGCAAAGGAGGAGGGCACATGTCGAGTGATATGGAGGAGACGAGCACTTGGTTTTAGATGTCTCTTTCTCCTTCCAGCTCTCCACCTCTCTCTATGTCTCCCTTACCCTCTCTCTTACACTGATGGCTCCAGTGGTATTTCGCGGCATTTAGCGCCTTGTGGCAATACCAGTTAACCCCAGTCCTAATACAGACAAATATGTGAACGTGCATTAGCTTATTGTGCAATCTTATAATTGCATTTAACATGAAAATAATTCAACTATTTTAGTAATTATTATTCTAATTATTTATTCTATTATTTATTAATAAATAAATGCGTTTATGCACACCTAATTTTATAAAGCATTAATATAAGTAGAGATCGTCTGTATTTAGGAACTAGGTCTGTAATATATACATAAGTTTCATTCAAAATAAAACATAAAATCGATTTGTAGATCATTTTCATTTGGCTTAATTTGAAAATAATGCTTAAATAATATAATGCTTAAATAATTCAAATTTTAATTCACTTTGTCCTGGATTTAGCCAAACACTCTAGAAACTGGCCAAATCAAGTCGTCTTTCATACTCCCTTTACTCGCATATCACATGCAAATGCCATAAGCATGATTGCATTAAAGTATTCGCAACGCAAAGCTCTAAACAAATTTTTCCTCCTTTTATTTTCAACTCCATGAATCCAACCATTCCCCCCACCCTCGCCTGCAGTTGGCAGTCTTTGCCAATTGTTTGACTAAACCACACTGCGAGAAATACTTGAGCAAAACACTTTAGATAAAGCGGGGAATGCCACAGCCAAGTCAACTGAGTGATTACAATACACAGCGGGGGCATTTATAAACCCCACATACCCCACGTACCCTTTACACACCGAGTGCCATCAGTTGACGGCGTCGCCATTTTTATTGCATTTTTATCTGCCCCCACAAGTGTGTGTGTGTGTGTGGGTGTGGGTGTGAGTGGGTGTTGCGAGTGTTGTGTGCGCCGGGTTGGTTTTTTGGCTCTGACCTCAGCTTTACTCTCATTTTTCATGTCGCTGTTTGCCTAAGCTGATAATTTTATAGCAGCCGGTTGTATACCACGCAGTTAAAAAAGTAAGGATAAACAAATTTTAAGCTTTAGTTTTCTGTTAAAATATTAATATTTAATTTGAAAATATTTAATCAGTAGCCAACGCTATTATTATTGATATTTTTATTTTATTATTCTTACTTATCAATAAGAATTAAATTAACAAATAAAGCAAATTAATTTCATTAAGTTTCAGAGTTACTAAAATAAAACACATAATCAAATATAGCAAGTAGGATTCGCCTTTTGCTAATTTCTTTCAGTGTACATGCTGGCAATAAAACAAGGGCTTCGCATTATCTTCTCGCACCTTGCATTCGGTAAATTGAATTTCTTAATTCCCATTTTCATCATATTCATGGAACCGTTAAGCTAATTTAACTAAAGTCAAATCATAACAAAAAGATTAATGCATATGCTTTTATTGAATTCAGTGAATTTCCATATTGAAATGCAATGCAAATATTGGACTTCAGCTGGCCGCATGATAAATCCCTTCACGTCATGTGACAAAAAAGGGAGACGAATGACTTTGCATTTGATTTTCTCGCGTGGCTGACACTCATCAGCACCCGGACCAATCACAGTCAGCGAGTCCCCACTCCGTGTTCCGTATTCCGTAGTCTGTAGTCCGTCTCAGGCAAGAGACTTTCATTTGTTATTTGATGTGCCCAACGGACACAAAGTCAGCCAAATGTCGGACGTAGCAATTTACCATGCGATTGCCGGTTATCGTTGACGTTGTCCCGGGGACAGCTTCACTTTGTAATCCTCACTGACTCTCCCTTACCACTTCCCATTACCCATTCCGGCACCGTATTGTCAATTTTGGAAGTGCAATTTTACTGGCCCTGTTAGTAGAACACTATCATCCATTGGCACACATAAACAAGAGACAGCTCGAAAGTGGTGACTCTGGTGACTGCGATGACTCTCAATGATGAGGTGTTGATGCTTTTGGCGTACCAGGTGACTCGTTTGTTGAGTAACTGTAAGCAAACACTTTTGTTTAATTGGTTAAGTTCCGACTCCGAACTTATGAAACCTCAATTCATTGGGAGTAAGTGGTTATGTGTCGGAGTATTGAGTATGAGAAAATTAGAACATTTCACAATCGATCTGCCTGTCAACAAAAGAGCGTATCAGTTCTAGGAGCGACGATACGGTCCGGCCAACATGCAACATATGCGATCGAACATGCGACTGAGCAGCCAGCGCATGAGAAACTGGTTTCTGTTGAGTTGGACCAACATCAAAACGTGTGATATCAGTCTTGGATAGACGCCCGAACGAAAAGCATGGTTTGTATCGAGCTTGCCGATTTTTTCCATTCTATGTATTTGTATACATGTGTACGGCCTCATATGCTTATGTATGCTGCTATGATGCTGCTTTCATGATTCCCTATTTTGCCATTTCAGACTTGTGAGTCTCAGCTCAGAAATTTGTATACGCTCTGATTTCAAAAGTCGCAAAGCTGATGCTCTTTCTTATTTCCATATATTGCGGTAGCACAGAAAAATAACAAATAGTACGAAAGAGCATCTACTTTGCATCTGTAACAATTTGTTCTTTCGGGAGAGTTTTGTTGTTTTTTCTCGTTTCCTCGCTGCCTCCTGTATGCGGTCAATTGTTGTTGTTCTGGATGTTTTGCAGCTTGAGTGTGATTCCACCTGCTCGGTCGCTATAGCTTTTATTTATTATGAGCATTTATTTATTTACGCGTATATTTGTATCAAAAAGTATATGCGTGTAGAAGTGTATGTGTGTAAGTATATGTGTATGTGTGTATGTATATGTATATGTATATGCTGTTATCGACACCTAAGGCAAAACAAAGTACA
>JAWNNL010001434.1:0-19246 GCA_035045005.1 Liodrosophila aerea
TAGGCTGTTTAGACTGGCCGAACATTTGAGTTTTCCCGTTAGAATGGAACCTTCGGCCGTGTTTGCCATAAGCGGCCTGTGGGTAGAAGAAGAGTCGAATCATTAAAGATTCGAGTATGATGCGAAAAGTGTGGCTGTATCTTGACTAATATATCGATAGAAATCAGTGTTTGCTAACGGAAAAAGTGCGATTTTGATAGAAAACAGCTGATTTTTAACGCTTCTTTCAAATAAATTCAAAACTATTAATTATTCAACATGGCTCAAAAGCAGAAGAAAAGAAAATGGACCGATGCGGAGGAAAATGCTTTAATACCACGTATATTTAGAGATGGTATAGGAGCTTGCACAGCAACAAATTAATGTCTCTGTGCAAGAAATTAAAACGAAATTAGACAACTTGCGGCGAAAATATGTGTAAGTAATCCACAAACAAATTTATGTATTGGAACTAATTATTTGCTTTCAGGTTGGAAAAATGTAGTGTTGGACCGAGTGGCGGGTCACCCTCGGAGTGGAAGCACTTCACTAAAATTGCGCAAGTGCTAGATGCTTCGAAAAGCATCAACTTCCAGGCCTACGTAGAGGAGAGCACAGGTAAGACAATAAACAAGAAACAAAGTAAAAATAGTTTTTAAAAAGTCTTTATTAACAATTTTAGACGACACCCCGAAGAGTCTTGCCACGGTTCGGTACTCTGCCGACGACCCCATCGTATACAGCGCAATGGCCACTCTCTTGGCCAGTGGAATGCATGGCCTAAAATTTGTGTCCTGCTTTGCCATAGATGGAAGCCGCTGAACGAGATTATCGAATGTAGTTCGACTCATTCTGAAATGTCCCTTGAAGAACAACTCATTGTTTGAAGGAACGTCCAACTCCCAAAACTGGCCAAATCTGTCCTAAATAATTCAATTATTCAGTTAGTTAATATTATGGATTTAATAAATATAAGTAAAAATACTTACTACGGTCCACACAGTTCTTTGGCTACGTCCAAACTCATCTTCAAAATTGGAATTGGTGGCACTTCCATGCTGTTGTGTCATGGAAGCGAGAATGTGTTTTAGCAAAACACTCTCCTCCGCTATCACATGCTCTATTAATAATTTAGAGCCAGCCATATAATGTTTAATTGCACCAAGTGCCGCATTATAAGTTAAATTTCCGCTCATTTTTTCTTTTTAATTTCGTTTTTGCTTTGAAACTCTTCTTCTTCCTGCTTATGTTTGTTTACTTTTACAGGGCGAACAGCTGTTCGTGTGATGCGAGTTTGGTGTAAACACCTCGCATCACAGTTTCGAATCTTTCAAGCAGATGCGGTTGGTGTAACTACCCTATTAGGCCTTTTTAAATCTTGTATCAAATAACTACTTAGAAAACGTATTATAACTTTATAACCTAATTGCGTTTTACAACACTTATGTATATACTAATATATCGTATGGTTACAAGATACATTTTTAGATCCTGTATTTTAAAAAAGTACAAAAGGGTCTATTAAGATTGTGTAACTCAGAAAAATATGTAACAGGCAGAAGGTTAGGTTTTTGATACCTCCCCCCTCCACCAAAAACCGCGAAAAACTACCACAGTCACAATTTAAAAGATACAAACTTGAGCTTTAGCATGCAATGAGCATATAGCAACCTTAACCAATCAGCCCAATCGGATAATAAACACCGGAGATATTCAAAATTCGATTCCCTGTACTAAGTAAGTGGGAGCATCGCGAGCGTGTGTGTGGTTGCGTGGTTTGCGCTTTGTGTGCATGTGTGAGTGTTTTTTTTTTATGGGGACGCCATAAAGGATGTAAATCTTCGAATAAGATTCAAGTGGCCCGTACCACCAAGTATGCCCGATTCACCGACAAACAGTCTACGTGCCTACGGACTAAACACACCTCTTACAACACACCCCCCGGGCATCCGACTGTAGCTCTCCGAGTTTATTTTTTTGCTTTATTATAAGTTTTTAACTAATACTTAAATTTAAAATTATTACACATATATTTCAAAACATATTACAGAATATTATCCGCAGCGAATCATAGATTTGATAATGTTTTGAATTGGAAGGTAAACTCTCAAATCTGTAATATTCTTGACTTGTCTTCCAGTGTTCGAACCCATCGATACCTTCGGAACATATATTTTCAGATGCGGCTGCCATTCAATATGCATAGCGGATTTTCGATTAATTTTTGTTTGGTTATGTGGTCAGATAAAACAAAAAGAAATCGATTAATCAGTGTGACCAAATACAGTTTAAATTTCACAGCGCTTGATATGTTATTCCGCCAGCTGGGACAATTACACTTTACATGTTCATAGTATTATTTAGACAACTTAACATTATCTTTACGGATAATATTTAACAAATTGAGTAATAAAGGATTTTTGCTTTTAATTTAGGTACAGTAAGTTGGTGCAGCAAATTAATTTTCACAGATTGTTTTTAAAATGAACTGTTTCCTCCCTGCAGTTTTCTGAAATCATTTTCACTTCGCCTTTCCGTCTGCTAATTGCAAAAGTTATGAGCTGACCGCCAAGCGGGTGGTAAATGGTTGGGGATTCAAAGTTGTGTGCAAAACTAATGCTAGAGTAAATTCAAAAAATTATATCAAATAATTTACCACATTTGAGGGTCTTTAATAAGCATAGGAAATCAGATTTTTATTGCAATTAAATTAAATTACGGCTCTGCTAATGTCATTTTTATGCATCAGTTGGCATGAGTTTAGTTGAACTAATTAATGACTGGCTTTTATCACGTAGAAATTTGTTTAGGCCGTAATAAACTGGCACCGAATGCATTTTCAGTTGGCAAAACAATAGAATTGGCTAGAAATGCAATTCGTTTTTATTGCAAGAGAAATTTGCATAAATTTAATAGGACTTATAATCATAATTTTAGCATGTTGTGCACATTTATAGCTATCCATTGGCGGTAATTATTTTGGTGTGTTTAGTAATTTGAATTTCAAAACAATTACTTAGCAACCACTTGACAGCCCTTTGGCCTGACCCCAACGCTGCTTGACTTTGGTGAGAGACCACAAAAACACCAATAAGGACAATGGCTCTTTGGGGTTACAACAAAAAGAACGAGTAAAGCCTGACATAATTGGCCTGTTAGCTGTTCAAGCATCAAAGTTTGCTTCCACCCACCTGCTCGACACGTCTCGAGATGCTCTCGCTTAATTAATTAATGTTCATTAACAACTGTAACTGTTACTCGAGGCAACGATTTGGACACAAATCAAATGCTCCAGCTCTGATTGCCCTGGACAACTGTAACTGCGAGCCGAGAGAAACTTTTCCTTTTCCTTGTGAAATCTTTTTCAAACTCATTAGGCCTACCCCAGATCCAGCTCAGCAGCCCAGAGAACAGCGAATCAGACGTTGTTAATAATGGTTAATTACGTGTTTAATTATGCATGAGGACAGCTCACACCCCACCCTCGCCGCACCATCTGCCCCATCCCTGCTCCGTGGGTCCTCTTTAGCCGGCAGCTTGCAGGAGACCTCGACGGAAGTTGACGCTCAAACTCTCGTTAATAAATTATGTAAATTGTAGGCGCAACAATCTCACTCTCGCTCATTCTCCCTCTTCTGCAAAAATGGAAATTTATGCACGCTGAACTGCTCGCAGGAAGGCAGGGGTCTAATGGCAAGCGTCTTAAGCTCAAACGGAAGTCAACTCGACGCAGTTATGACTGTCCTCTTTGTCTAGTTTTTATTAAATTAAATGCAAATTAGCATTCATAATTGATATGCACAGGGCAACAGTGCGACTACGATACTATGAAAATAATATTAAGGTGTGCTAATTAGTTGCATTAGTTCCAAGTGGACATATTCGATTTCATTAACAGTACAATAGACAGCGTAAAAAAAAACCATTTTGTACTAAATGACATATGAAATAAACGCTAATTAATTGATTACTATATATGATTATTTCTATATTAAATAACATGATACACAAACATTAAAATAAAATTGAAAGTAAAACAGATTTAACTACAAACAAAAAAATTTAAAATGATTTATACTGCCAAAATACACTCAGGGAAAAAAGCCATGTGAAAAATGAACATGGTCGTAGTTAAATTTATTTTATTCCGAGAAAACCTAAAAATAAACACAAATGTACTTAATTTGACTAAAATCATATTCAATTCGCAAATAAATATGAATCTTGTCAAATCAAAGTTGAATACGTTCAATTCAGTATTAAATAAACGTCAATTCAACTACAAAATTGCTTGATTTGACTAAAAACATATTAAATGTGAAAACAAATATGCATCTATTCAAATCAACAAGGAACAACATTATCGCTGTACAAAAGTCGAAACAGGTATGTTCGCATTCTTTGGTGCCTATTCGTAATGCGCGAAATACATACATAAATATGCCGAACTTTATTAGTTTGTTCTGTTGTTCTTGCAGTAAGTATTTAGTACTGACAGAAAAATATTACTTTTTTAAATATAAAATTAAATAAAAAATAAAAAACGAAGTTCTCTGCTGGGACTTGAACCCGAGTCGTCTGCATTCTGCATTCTTGAAATCTGTTCATAAGAATTGTATTTGGTATTTGGGATGTGCAAACTGTTAAAGCTTTGTGGCACAAGGGTCTAAGTCGACAGTGAACAGCGTTGCGTGTCAACCAAAGAAGGGGTCGTGAGTTCGAACTTCGAAGCCGGACAAGTAAATTTGGTATGTAAAATTAAAATATAAACAAATTTTAATAAATGTACAAAATTTATAAAATAAAGAAAAATGTATATAAAAAAAAAATTATAAAAGTATTAAAAAAATGTGGTGCATCATATGTAATTTGACGGTTTATCTAATTTTTTTTTTTTAAGTTGTGTGCATTTGAATTGGATGAAGGCGTAATTAATTTGACTATGATATTTGAATACGAAAACTCTTGAATTAAACAAATTCATATTCAAATATATATGAAGTGGTTCCACGTTAAGTTAACAATTTCCGTGTTAACTTGACTTTTATACCCATAAATTTTTAATTCAACTACAGAATAGTGATTTTTACTACGTTTTTTCCCTCAGTGTAAGTTAAATTATATTCTCAATTTTCATTGCCGTTTTCGAGGAAAGTTTATTTAAAGTTATGTTATCGTAAGTAATACAAATTTAAATTTGATCTTAATTTAGGTTAAAAAGTAATGCTTTAAATGCTATTTTAAATTTGCAAGTTTTCTTTCCAATAAGTTAATAAATCATAAGTAAATCACATCTTTTTAAAATGAAGAAGCTCCTGTATGCTTGCAGCATATTGACATTTCGTACAAATTCCCAACACTTCACAAACTTTGGCACCACAAAATCAGGCTAAACTTTTACTCTTAGCTGACAACCAGTTAACCCAAATGACCTTCAGGGTCACTTGCACCTGTTTAAATTTTGTATCAACTTTCTTTGCAGAGTTCGTTGCGTATTCGTTTTGTGACAGTTGCAGAAAGGAAATACGGAAACAAGCAAAATAATGTTTCTATACATAAATGGACAAATGAAAGTAATAATCAAAAACTTGAGAGTAAAACAAAGTTTCTATTTAATTTTAATTAGAAAAGTTTTCAACTTAAATTCAACTTGTATGAAATATTCCATTTTCTTAATATTTCACTTTCTCACTTTTTATTTTGATTTTTTTGTTTCGGCTGCTGGCAAAGTAAAACAAAAGTTTTCACTTAGCGGAGAAAGTCTAAAAGAGAGAAAGTGAAACTAAACTTAGCAAATGCTGAAAGTCCTCTGCATAAATGATTGTAACCGAATTGGAAGCAAAACTGCAACTGCAGCAAAGATGAAAAAGTATTTTACATAAATTGTGATTAAGCCATGCATACTTATATGAAGTCTACAAGCTAACTGTACTCGTAAAGTATACTTAAATCTATATATAAAAACTCGGAAAGCTACAGTCGGATGCAACCGACAGTAGGAGACCCTGTACTTTCTTTCGCACACACACACGCTAACAAACACGCACGCAGGCACACATATCGTAACGTCGCACGCAAACACACATACGCTCGCGCTGGTCCCCCCTTACCTATTGCATTGAATTGAATCTTGAATATCTCCGGTGTTTATTATCCGATTGAGCCACAATTCACAGAACAGATAAAGATTATCATAAGATTATCGTATGCCAAACACAAGTTTGGACCTTTAAAATTGTGGGTGTGGCAGTTTTTCGCGGTTTTTGGGGGAGGGGGGGGAGGTATCAAAAATCTAAAACAAACTTGATCTGCTTACACTATAGGGGCATCTAACTGCCAAATATGATGTCTCTAGCTCTTACAGTTTCCGAGATCAAGGTGTTCATACAGAAGGACAGACAGACGGACGGACGGACGGACGGACGGACAGACAGACAGACGGACATGGCTAGATCGACTCAGCTCGTCGTCCTGATCAAGAATATATATACTTTATGGGGTCTGCCACGCCTCCTTCTGCCTGTTACATACATTTCGGACTTGCACAATCTTAATAGACCCTTTTGTCCTTTTTTAAAGTACAGGGTCTAAAAAATTCTCTGCCCTGACTGACTGATTGGTCATCAACGCACAGCCCAAACGGTACGACATAGCGACCTGATTTCTTCGCGATATGACTCCTTATAGCCAGCCGAAGGTTTCCATTAACTCATACTATCAAACAATGTGCTTGTGTGCATAGCATGCGAGCGTTCGTAAAATCGTAAAATCAACGAAGCGTAACGATCGTATGTGTGCGAGTAGAGGCTGTGCGTGAGAAAACAGCGCTGTCAAACAAAGCGCACATGTGATAGGAATTATGAATTTTAAGCACCACTGCACATTGGGCCAGCGAGCCGATTATTCGACGAAAATTCAAATTTTTATAGAAAGTAAACCTTTTTTAATAAAAAAAAGTAGGGAAAGCTACAGTCGGACGCAAAGCTACAGTCGGACGCAACCGACAGTAGGAGACCCTGTACTTTGGTTTGCCCTGGGCGTCGATAACAGCAGTAGCATATATGAACATACTCACATACACATACACATGCACTTATACATACACACATACGCACATACACACATACACACATACACTTATACATACAAATATACGCGCAAATACAAACAATATCCAATACTCATACAGACATTCATACTCACAATCAAAAATCACGCATACGCCCTAGTGGCCGCGTACACTGTGGCTTCCCCCTTCCACCGACCAACTGCCTAGTATAGAAAATTGTTTGTCCAATATCTCCTGTGTTTATTATCCGATTGGGCTGCAAATCGCACCAAACATGCAAAGCATCTAAAGCTTTAATCCTGCGAAAAATGAATCCAGTGACTCTAAAACTGTATATACTAAGAACATTTTTGTAATTTTGAGGGGGAGGGGGTTGACTTTTCAAACATTTGAAACAAACTTGACCTGCCTATGTAATACACAAAGCTAACAAAAAAAAAATTAAGTCTCTAGCTCTTATAGTTTCCGAGATCTAGGTGTTCATACAGACAGACGGACAGACAGACGGACAGACAGACGGACAGACGGACAGACGGACAGACAGACAGGGCTATATCGACTCAGCTCGTCGTCCTGATCAAGAATATATATACTTTGTGGGGTCTGCCACGCCTCCTTCTGCCTGTTACACACAAATGTCATTTGCACAAACCTAATAGACCCTTTGTACTTTTTTAAAGTACATAAACTTGGCCTGCCTATGTAATACACGAACCAAAAAAAAAAAAAATTACGTCTCTAGCTATTATAGTTTCCGAGATCTCGGTGTTCATACAGACGGACAGACGGACAGACGGACAGACGGACGGACGGACAGACGGACATGGCTAGATCGACTCAGCTCGTCGTCCTGATCAAGAATATATATACTTTGTGGGGTCTGCCACGCCTCCTTCTGCCTGTTACACACAAATGTCATTTGCACAAACCTAATAGACCCTTTGTACTTTTTTAAAGTACAGGGTCTAAAAATTTGAATAGTTATACTTTGACTACATAATATATGCCGCAGGATGAACATATCTTCTGCGGAAATACCCGAATTTGACTTTTATGAAATCGTGGATCGGCCAAATGGAGCCACGGTTCGGGATGAAATAGCCCGTACACTTTTGTAATATATATAAAAATAAAAATAATAAAAGCATGTTCAATTTAAATATTTATTTATTTTTATTTTAATTATTTTCTAACATTATTGTAATGGATTTTAGTACATTTAATTTTTCAGCCTCAATGGACTGCATAGCTTGGCAATGGTTTTCATGATTATCTTTCATTGTTTGGAGTGTCTTTGCGATATTTTGCATCATCATCAGCTGTGTTTCGCAAAGAAACTCTAAATTAGTTGACCGTTCAGCGCGTCGGCGTTTTGGTGATGGTGCTCCAACTGCTTCATGCTGGACTGGCGACGGTGTTAGGGTTTTTTTTTTGGCTCGGGTGTGGGGGCGTACCTATATCCGTCTCCATCTCCAAACTCTAAAGCAGCTGTTCCATCAACTATCAGATACATTCCAATTATTTCTACTATAGATTCTTCAATTGGGAGCAGTGCAATTTGGGCAAACGATCCTCCACCAGTTGCCTTTAGCTCCTTCTTGTTTTTGACAAGTTTGGCCCTTATGCTCATCTACCAGTATGTATATGTAAATAATTATTTAGTTGATTGTCTACAATATAGAGCTATAATTATACATACTTTTTTCCAGCCATTGCTGTATTTCATTGGTGGACCAATATCATTTAGCTTTGTAGCCAGCTCCAGCCATTTTTTTTCAGTGGCGACCCGATCGCCCTTTACATAGCCTTTTGCCAAATCTTGGTTTATTCCCATGAAATCCACAATCATCTCGTCCTGCTGTTTTGTCTTATGTTTTCCCCTAAAAAAATATATATTTAAATATTTACAATTCAAATTGAATTTTCAATTGTACTTACATTTTTATAATTTGCAAAAGCGCGCGATAAAAATTCGATTGTTGTAATCGAGCTGCCAACTTAAGTTGCTGCCATTTATAAAAATAACGGACTCACAATTTTCTTTCGATTTTATATGCGCTTATGCGCAATACATTAAATTAAATTGTTTTGTATGTTTTACGCTAACATCTTAACAATTCACATACTTTTTCACTCATAAAAAGCAATATAAAAAGTATTCCAATAAGATACCACGTTCCTAGCGATGTGCTGGCAGCCGCTGCGATTACATCGAATATCGTTCCAAATACCGATGCTATCGCACCCATGAATACACTTTTTGCTGTTGCTCAGCTCAGATGAAATATGAGGCAGGTTCATTAGATATTAAATTATAAAATAAATACAGTAAATTTTATTATAGGGAGTATGGCAAATTAATTTTAAAAGATGAATAAATATATAAAATATCGTCGATGTTTTTTGTTTAATATTCACGCCAGTACTGCGATTTACTTTTCAATTCACTGACTAAAAGTTCAGTGAATTCAAAGCACATAAAATATGTGAAAGTGAAAACCGGAGCACCAAAATTTTGCGGATTGAAAAGTAAAGCACTTAAAATATGTGAAAGTGAAAACCGGAGTCTGACCGATAGACTGAAACTTAAAAAATGGCAAGTGAGAGATGAAAATGGAAAAAAAGAAATGGCGAAACAAAAAAAAGACAATTCAGAAGAAGATGTGGAAAACTATGGCTTTACATGTGGATAAGCCTAAGCAGAATGGCAATGGAAATACCAACGACGACAATACAGCAAGGAGGGCGTTTGCACAACCTAAGCTACTAGCTGAAATCTTAGGTCTTGATGAATTTCTCATTGCATATTTTAACAATATTTTAATTGCTATTTCTTGCCACCTACCTATTGATCCAACAAAATTTAAAAAATATTGTCAGAAAACCATAACACTATATATGTCCTTGTATCCATGGTTTCCAATGTCGGCAACAGTCCATAAAGTGTTAATGCAGGGCTACCAAATAATAGAAGCATCAATCCTTCCATTAGGTGTTCTCGGCGAGAACGACTCAGAGGCTCGCAACAAATACTTTAAGAGTGACAGGAGGTTACATGTTCGAAAGAGTACACGGCAGAACAACATGGCAGACGTTTTCCACAGAGCAGTGGATTCCTCAGATCCTCTTGTGTCGAGCATCTATCTAACAAAAAGATTGGGAATCACCAAATTTGCTATATTCTTGTAACATGTACATAATCTAGGAACATTTTTAAATGTAAAATACTTATTTATAGTCATTTTGAATGCATTGTTATTTTTTACTTATTAATATTAAGGTTAAGTGTTAAAAAAATGAATCAAAAACATTTGTTGAATTTAACGAGTGCAAGCATTATATATTACAAGTATCAATAAGAGGAAACCTATCTCATATAGGCGGCTAGGGAAGGCGTGGTCAGATCGGTCTGAAACTTAGATATATTTTTATGTGCATCGACACTTTCATATGTACCAAATTTGAAGAACCTACACTCAAAAAAAAAACGAGCTAAAATGAAGATTTTTGGTCATAAAATCAAGACCATTTGGTGACGAAAGTAGGGTAATCTCTATGCAATCTTGATTTTAGATTTCCAAGCTCAAATCAAGATTTTTTTTAATTAAGCCTGAAAAATCTATATTTAAGATTTATTGGTTCTATTTCAAGATTTTATAGAGATTACTTCAAGTATGAACCAGCTTAAAATAAGATGCTAAAAAATCTAAAATCACGACCATAATCTCAAATTTAGATTTACAAAAATCTTAAATCATGATTTTTTCCTCTCATTAGATTAACCGCTAAATTACATGTGATGCACATTTTTAATATTATTATAATTTTTTTTTTTATATAAATTCATCTTTATATTTTATAAATTTTTTTTACATCTATTAAATTTGATTATATCTTTAATTTTACATACCAAATTTACTTGTCCGGCTTCGCGATTTGAACTCACGACTCCTCCCTTGCTTGACACACGCAACGCTGTTCACTGTCGACTTAGACCCTTGCGCCACAAAGCTTTCACAGTTTGCACATCCCAAATACCAAATACAATTCTTATGAACAGATTGCAAAGAATGCAGAATGCGGACGACTCGGGTTCAAGTCCAGGCAGAGAACTACGTTTTTTATTTTTGAATTTTTTTGTTTATTTTAAAATTTCGCTTCATCTCTCTTTATTCTGAATTCGCCTGGGAGTGCGAATGAGACGGACATTTTGACACAAACAAGTTCTAATAAGAAGATTTTTAAATCTTGAAAATGACATTCGAATTCTCATTATTAGATTTATGGTTATTTTTCAAGCTTTTTCGGGATTAAAAATTTAAGATTGCTCAAATTCTTAATTTAAGATTTTAATTTTTTTATCAGTGTAGCTTTAAAACTTTAATTTTCGTCGAAAAATCGGCTTGCTGGCCCATTGTGCACTGGCTTAAAACCACAGTTTCAATGATACAAAGATACTTGAGAAATATAGCTAATGGTTCTCTTTCTCTATGTTGAAAATTTAAAATCGGATAATAAACGCCGAATATATTCGTTAATCAATTTGCTATAATGGGCATGAAGCAGAACAAATAACGTCTTTGCTTTGCGCTACGATTGCGCTATAATATAACATATGTGTGAGTATTTGTGTATGTGCGAGCGAGCGAACATGAAGTTGGCTCGATGACAAACCGGTTTAAGATATCCGGTGCAACATCATACATGTCCGCTGTATGTACATACATACATATATGTGATGTATGTATGATTACTGCCGCGGTTTTTGCAATTGCGGTTAAGCATGCGGGTGTGAGTAATTTTGGCATGAGTGTGGGACTGAAGCAGGCCCGATGGCAGCCCGGCTTGAGAGGCCCAGTGCGACATTATACATGTTTGCGGGGCCATGTGTTATTATTGTTCTATCCAACAGAATAGAGCGCAACCGACAGTAGGAGACCCTGTACTTTGTTTTGCCTTAGGTGTCGATAACAGCATATACATATACATATACATACACACATACACATATACTTACACACATACACTTCTACACGCATATACTTTTTGATACAAATATACGCGTAAATAAATAAATGCTCATAATAAATAAAAGCTATAGCGACCGAGCAGGTGGAATCACACTCAAGCTGCAAAACATCCAGAACAACAACAATTGACCGCATACAGGAGGCAGCGAGGAAACGAGAAAAAACAACAAAACTCTCCCGAAAGAACAAATTGTTACAGATGCAAAGTAGATGCTCTTTCGTACTATTTGTTATTTTTCTGTGCTACCGCAATATATGGAAATAAGAAAGAGCATCAGCTTTGCGACTTTTGAAATCAGAGCGTATACAAATTTCTGAGCTGAGACTCACAAGTCTGAAATGGCAAAATAGGGAATCATGAAAGCAGCATCATAGCAGCATACATAAGCATATGAGGCCGTACACATGTATACAAATACATAGAATGGAAAAAATCGGCAAGCTCGATACAAACCATGCTTTTCGTTCGGGCGTCTATCCAAGACTGATATCACACGTTTTGATGTTGGTCCAACTCAACAGAAACCAGTTTCTCATGCGCTGGCTGCTCAGTCGCATGTTCGATCGCATATGTTGCATGTTGGCCGGACCGTATCGTCGCTCCTAGAACTGATACGCTCTTTTGTTGACAGGCAGATCGATTGTGAAATGTTCTAATTTTCTCATACTCAATACTCCGACACATAACCACTTACTCCCAATGAATTGAGGTTTCATAAGTTCGGAGTCGGAACTTAACCAATTAAACAAAAGTGTTTGCTTACAGTTACTCAACAAACGAGTCACCTGGTACGCCAAAAGCATCAACACCTCATCATTGAGAGTCATCGCAGTCACCAGAGTCACCACTTTCGAGCTGTCTCTTGTTTATGTGTGCCAATGGATGATAGTGTTCTACTAACAGGGCCAGTAAAATTGCACTTCCAAAATTGACAATACGGTGCCGGAATGGGTAATGGGAAGTGGTAAGGGAGAGTCAGTGAGGATTACAAAGTGAAGCTGTCCCCGGGACAACGTCAACGATAACCGGCAATCGCATGGTAAATTGCTACGTCCGACATTTGGCTGACTTTGTGTCCGTTGGGCACATCAAATAACAAATGAAAGTCTCTTGCCTGAGACGGACTACAGACTACGGAATACGGAACACGGAGTGGGGACTCGCTGACTGTGATTGGTCCGGGTGCTGATGAGTGTCAGCCACGCGAGAAAATCAAATGCAAAGTCATTCGTCTCCCTTTTTTGTCACATGACGTGAAGGGATTTATCATGCGGCCAGCTGAAGTCCAATATTTGCATTGCATTTCAATATGGAAATTCACTGAATTCAATAAAAGCATATGCATTAATCTTTTTGTTATGATTTGACTTTAGTTAAATTAGCTTAACGGTTCCATGAATATGATGAAAATGGGAATTAAGAAATTCAATTTACCGAATGCAAGGTGCGAGAAGATAATGCGAAGCCCTTGTTTTATTGCCAGCATGTACACTGAAAGAAATTAGCAAAAGGCGAATCCTACTTGCTATATTTGATTATGTGTTTTATTTTAGTAACTCTGAAACTTAATGAAATTAATTTGCTTTATTTGTTAATTTAATTCTTATTGATAAGTAAGAATAATAAAATAAAAATATCAATAATAATAGCGTTGGCTACTGATTAAATATTTTCAAATTAAATATTAATATTTTAACAGAAAACTAAAGCTTAAAATTTGTTTATCCTTACTTTTTTAACTGCGTGGTATACAACCGGCTGCTATAAAATTATCAGCTTAGGCAAACAGCGACATGAAAAATGAGAGTAAAGCTGAGGTCAGAGCCAAAAAACCAACCCGGCGCACACAACACTCGCAACACCCACTCACACCCACACCCACACACACACACACACTTGTGGGGGCAGATAAAAATGCAATAAAAATGGCGACGCCGTCAACTGATGGCACTCGGTGTGTAAAGGGTACGTGGGGTATGTGGGGTTTATAAATGCCCCCGCTGTGTATTGTAATCACTCAGTTGACTTGGCTGTGGCATTCCCCGCTTTATCTAAAGTGTTTTGCTCAAGTATTTCTCGCAGTGTGGTTTAGTCAAACAATTGGCAAAGACTGCCAACTGCAGGCGAGGGTGGGGGGAATGGTTGGATTCATGGAGTTGAAAATAAAAGGAGGAAAAATTTGTTTAGAGCTTTGCGTTGCGAATACTTTAATGCAATCATGCTTATGGCATTTGCATGTGATATGCGAGTAAAGGGAGTATGAAAGACGACTTGATTTGGCCAGTTTCTAGAGTGTTTGGCTAAATCCAGGACAAAGTGAATTAAAATTTGAATTATTTAAGCATTATATTATTTAAGCATTATTTTCAAATTAAGCCAAATGAAAATGATCTACAAATCGATTTTATGTTTTATTTTGAATGAAACTTATGTATATATTACAGACCTAGTTCCTAAATACAGACGATCTCTACTTATATTAATGCTTTATAAAATTAGGTGTGCATAAACGCATTTATTTATTAATAAATAATAGAATAAATAATTAGAATAATAATTACTAAAATAGTTGAATTATTTTCATGTTAAATGCAATTATAAGATTGCACAATAAGCTAATGCACGTTCACATATTTGTCTGTATTAGGACTGGGGTTAACTGGTATTGCCACAAGGCGCTAAATGCCGCGAAATACCACTGGAGCCATCAGTGTAAGAGAGAGGGTAAGGGAGACATAGAGAGAGGTGGAGAGCTGGAAGGAGAAAGAGACATCTAAAACCAAGTGCTCGTCTCCTCCATATCACTCGACATGTGCCCTCCTCCTTTGCTAATTTAATTAAAATCAACTTAAAGCAGGCGGGAGGCAGCATGCAATATGCCGCATGCTGCATGCAACATCCGCTGGCCTTTTCCCCAGGCCAATTTGTTACGCTTTTAATTTGTTAATTCATTTGCCAGCTTTAGAGCGAGCAAACAGAGGAGGAGGGTGGAGGAAGAGGAGAAGCAAGAGGAGTAACGCGTGGAAGGCGAGACATGGGCTGCCACGCTTTCGTTTTCTGGCAGCGACTGCAACAAGTGCAACATGCCAGCCGCCATACCCATGGACCTAAACACACACATACTCACACACACACAAACAAACTCGCACTCACACACACACAGGAATAGACTATGTAGTATACTGTCGTTTATTCTACCATTTGATTTCGTTTGTTTTAACTGCTTTCGCTTTTCTATTTACTCTTTTTGCTTGTGTCTGAAATGAAAAATGGCAAAACGTTGTTTATTTGCTCAGCTAATAGCAGTCCAGGCACATACACACCGTGCACATTGTGCAAACACACACACAATACACACACAGGCATACCTGTACGCGATTTAAATTTAATGCTGCCTACTTTCAGGCGCCTCGTGTTGTGTTCATAAAAACACTTCTCTGCTCATTCCTCTCGATTTTGTTTTGGTGTTTTCATTTTTTATGCGACTGCAGAATACGCGTAATAAATTTTATATTTCTGATAGTCACATATTTTGATATATTAAGCGTGTAAATGTGCTGAGCACATAATCAGAGCACAGACAACTAAGACGACGCCTCGCACTCGTCAGCAGGAAGTGGGGACACGGTTGTAAATTGCTTCCTTCCTGTTCCTTAAGCTCCCTGCGTTGCTGCATAAATTGTTGCCATTGTTGTTACCTTTGCTGAACTGTTAAAGTTGAGTTTTTTATGGAAATTTTCTTACCATAGAATATTGTGGAACTTTTCAGCTGTGATAACGATACTCTTTTGTGAAGTTTCTCAAAGATTAAAATGGTGTAAATTATATAAATTCAAATAAACTAAATGGTTTTTGATTATTGTAATCAACCAAATAAGAGTAAGTCAGTGGTTAGTGTATATAATATTCGTTTAGTCCTCTCTGTTAATTTAATTTTATTTGCTTCAGATGAACACACCACGTGGTACGCGTACATAATTTTTTATTTGTCTTAAAACAGACAGCAGCGCACACAGCAGGTTTCAGTCCATTCATACCTTGTGCACAGTAGAAGGTATAAAATTTTATAAATATAAACATAAATTTTCAATTCTTTAGATTTGAAACTTCTCTTCCAAGTTACGCTGCAACTTTAAGCAGGAGAATGACTGCAACTGCCAAGTGGAAATGCCAGAAATACTTCGAACTTCAATCAAATTCCAGCTAATGGTTAAGCACACATGGAGAAGGAAGAATGGAGAAGACAATGAATGGATTTGTAGGCATGACATGGCAGTGACTGTGTACATAGCCACCAACAATTTCCACCCTTTTGCAGTCAATTTCTCAAATGGAGTATTTGTATGTGTGTTTCCATGTTTTTCTTCATTTCAAGTATTTTATTTCAGATTTTTCTTGAATTGTTGGAGCTGCTTTCAACTGTCCAAAGAATCGATTTTCCCATTGGAGTCCACAAACAATTTCAGCATTATGAAACAAGCCAAGGAGACAGCATAACTCTAAGTTGTACAAAATTCTGATCTTATAATCATTAAATTCCAGTTTAGTAAATTTAAAATAATAGCTCTTGAAAGAAGCTTCATTTAAAAGAAATTTACGATATATGAAAACATATTTGGTTTTAATAAAAATATGAGTTTGTGTAATTATTGTTGAAAAAAGTAATAAGCTTGAATATTAATTTGCAAATGGCAACACTGGTTCACAGTACCAAATGAGGAACTTATGTTATAAGTTTTCTGCAATCTGTTAACGTAAGGCGTATACGTAACAGAATTTACGTATCTCGCTCACTTCTCTTCTACCTCTCATTCAATAAACACATATTTGATTTAGCTCCTCGATTTTTGTGCGTCACTCTGTATTATAACCAACAATTATTAATTATAAAAATAATTATTTTGATTAGATGCTGTACTTTATTCTTATCAGGACGACGAGCTGAGTCGATATAGCTATGTCCGTCTGTCCGTCTGTCCGTTCGTCTGTCTGTCTGTCTGTCTGTCCGTCTGTATACTGAGATCTCTGGAAATGATAGAGCTAGAGACGTAATTTTGTTTGGGTCGTGTATTACATAGGCAGGGCAAGTTTATGTTTTTAATTTGATATCTCATCCCCCTCCCCCTCAAATTTACAAAAGTGTTCTTAGCATATAACAGTTTTGTACAAAGTTACTGCATTTCTTTTTGCATGAATAAAGCTTTAGATGCTTTGAATGTTTGTGTGATTTGCAGGCCAATCGGATAATAAACACCGGAGATATTGGACAAACAATTTTGTATACTATGCAGTTGGGTTGGGGAGGGGGGAAGCCACAGTGTACGCGGCAGCTAGGGCGTATGCGTGATTTTTGATTGTGAGATGAAATGTATGTATGAGTATTGGTTATTGTTTGTATTTGAGCAAATAATTGTATGTATAAGTGTTTGTGTGTATGTATAAGTGCATGTGTATGAGTATGTGAGTATGTTCATATATGTTGCTGCTGTTATCGACTCCCAAGGAAAATCGAAGTACATAATTCTCACCGTTGGTTCGCAATCTGATGGTAGCTTTCCGAGTTTTTTATTCTACTGAATTGATACAACACAACAAATTGGTAAATGCGGTATAAACATATATACCGAATAATAATATATAAACAAATATATTATTATTAAATAAATCCCTGCACAAAATTTTTGTATTTTATTTAATTCTTGCTTCTAAATTTTCATTTTAATTATCATTTAATATAATTCTTATTATTCCCGTATATTACATTTGTTAATAATTATATATGTTTTATTTTATTATCTTTATTCAAATTTATTTCAATTACATTTTTGTTAATCACTATAGTGATACAAGAACTTGCATTAAGAAGAAAAAAAACTCGGAAGTCACAGTCGGATGGAACCGACAGTAGGAGACCCTGTACTTTCCTTTGCAACAGCTAAAGCTAACAATGCACACACACATACGCAAATCGCAAAGTCAGACGCAACCAGCATACACACTTATGTACATATGACATTAAGTGCATGCTCGCTGCACCCCCTTGCCTAGCCCGGAAACTTCAATCTCGAATATCTCCGGTGTTAATTATCCGATTGCGCCACAATTCACAACACAGTAAAAGGTTATCATAAGATTATTGTATGCCAAAGCACAAGTTTGTATCTTTAAAATTGTGGCTGTGGTGGTTTTTTGCGGTTTTTGGCGGAGGGGGGCAGGTATCAAAAATCTAAAACAAACTTGAACTGAACTTATAGGGGCATGTAACTGCCAAATGTGATGTCTCTAGCTCATACAGTTTACGAGATCTAGGTGTTCATACGGACGGACAGACGGACGGACGGACAGATGGACAGACGGATGGACAGACAGACGGACATGGCTAGCTCGACTCAGCTCGTCGTCCTGATCAAGAATATATAGAGGTTGTGGGGTTGGCCATGCCTCCTTCTGCCTGTTACATACATTACGGACTTGCACAATCTTAATAGATCCTTTTGTACTTTTTTAAAGTACAGGGTCTAAAAACTTATATTAAGAGTAGTATTTTCATATTGAGAACGTTTATTCTTCAAATATTATTCTTAAATCACGTTTATGAGAACTCCGAGGAAGACTTTCAATACTTATTTCAAGATCGAATCAAGAACTTGGGTCAAGTACAGTAAGTCTTAACTGAAGAATAAACATTCTCTTAAGAAATTTGTATTCTTGATTTTTAAGTCCTCAAAACTTATATCAAGAATTTTTGCCGTTCTTGATTTAAGTATTTACGTCTCGGTTTCAGCATTTCCTTTCTGAGTGAGGAATCGAGTTTGAAATGTTAGGTTTCAAGTACGAAATTCTTGTTTTTTCTCTCTGTGTATTAGACTGCTTTTAGTCCACTTTAAATAAATAAATAAATTAGCTTCTTTGATTGCTAAATTTTTAATATCTGTTGATATATGCGAACTAAGAATGTAATAGCTTAAATTAAGAATTGATTGATTATATGTTATTTTCTCATTTACTTCCAAATCAAATTAAAGCAGCTTAACCTATTCTTATGTTTCTTGTCCAAATTACTCCCATGGCTAGAAAAGGTGCCTCCAGTAAGGTTTTTATAATTTTTTACACAATTTTGTAACAATAAAAACAATTGAGTACAATGAAACAATTTCATATGGTGAG